>JAAALK010000287.1:0-100930 GCA_019279435.1 Zizania palustris
AGCATCGTTGATCTGCATGTCGGCTATCGGCATTGGATACTCGTCCTTCGAAGTGGCTCTGTTCAGATCCCTGAAATCAATGCATACCCGTATCTTGCCACTCCCTTTCTTCTCTACAGGCACAATGTTAGCAACCCATTCCACGTACCTGCACGGCCTAATAAATTCAGCCGTGAGTAGTCGCTCCACTTCTTGTTTAACTCGGTCATAGACGGCCGAGTTAAAGTGGTGGGGAGGCTTCTTATAAGGCCTAAATCCGGACTTGATAGGCAGCCGATGCTCCATGAGCTCGCGTCTTAGCCCTGGCATTTCACTATACTCCCATGCGAAACAATCGACATACGACTGAAGTAACTTTATTACTTCAGCCTTTTCATCGGGCTGTAAATGTTGGTTTACAAAAGTCGGCCTTGGGATGCTACCATTACCTATGTCGACTTCCTCCAAGGGGTCGGTCGATGCAAAACCTTGTCCTAATTTCTCTACTTTGCTAAAGTCCTCGATGGCTTTGGCAATACCGTCCTTATTAGACCGATATTGCTCCACACGAGACTTTAGCCAATCTAGATTGCTCTTGCTAGACATGACCATTAATACAAAAATAGCTGTGCTACTCCAGCCGGCTTTACAGACACTAGTACAAACCGTCCTCCGGATACACTAACAAAATTGTAATCCGAAAGATCTCTACCTGACAGACACTCTACTTTGTTATGGACGGCGTCAACCGATACATCGGCCAATGCTACATGGGCCGAAGTATCTGCGGGAATGACTTCCACCTCATCGCCATCCCACTGTATCAAGCACTGGTGTAGGGTAGAAGGAATGCAATAGTTCGCGTAAATCCAGTCGCGCCCGAGTAGTACGCTATAATTACCTTGTACGTCGATGACGAAAAATGTTGTTGGCAACGTCTTGTTGCCCACCGTCAACTCCATAGAGAGTACTCCCTTGGCCTCGGAGCTCTCGCCGTTGAAGCCGTTGAGCATCAAGTTGGTCTTCTTCAGGTCATCCTCATCCCTGCCAAGTTTCTTCAACAACGAGTAAGGCATTAAGTTAACAGTGGCGCCGCCGTCGACAAGCATTCGGGAGATCGACTTTCCATCGATGTGACCTCTAACATAGAGAGGCTTTAGATGGTGAGACGAGTCCTTGGGCTTCTCGAAGATGGCGTTGTGCGGACCGAGGTTCAATTGAGCGACCTCGTCCTCGTCCTATGGTAGGGCGAACTCGGCGGGCAGTGTGACGATGTTGATGTCCATCACCTGGGGTGCGGGCTCTTCAGAGATGGGCGAGTAATCGTTGTCGAGCATGTCGTCGTCGTCGCTCAGACAAGGAGCCGGGTTGGTTATCTCAACTAGCTTCTCCCTCCAAACCTGTTTTGTAGTTGGCCGAGGGCATATTTCTTCGAAGATAGTGTCGTGCTCGGCCTTAGCTTCCCTCTCGCGCATCTCCTGTACCCGTAGTCATTGTAGGCGTCTCTTCTGTGATTTGGACATGCCTGGAGGTGCCCAAGATGGTTGTGGCTTGGTGTCGGGTGCCACTGTTCGGCTTCCATTAATTCTGGCCGAAGTGGTACTGTCCCTTTCGACCTTGTGCACCCTGTGTTCGGAGGGGGCTTCGCTGTGAACCCTGACAGACGGATAGGACTCGTTCGGCCGACCGAACCAGGCTTCGGCGCAGAGCTCGGCCGAAGCATGACACTTACCTACGTCAGACCTCGGTGAAAAGTCTTCGGGATTGGGACCTCCTGAGAACCAACTCTGATGGTGATGGCTTCGAACTCCCTAACCTCGGCCTCCGCATGGTCACACCCTTCGACTTCGCTCTGCATGGTCCGATTCGGAGGCACCACGGATAGTCTGTGGACAATGCCCCCCTCCGCTGCGTCTGTTTGCCCCTGCCATCCATAATACTCTGAAGGAAAACAGGGCATAGTGTTAGGTTGCAGAGGGTACCCTGACCCAGATACGTTCGGAGCCCACGGGGTCCCCGCCCAGTGATACGGCGGAGGCATCGGTGGCTCCAGTGGCCTCGCCCACTGTGAGCCGAATCCGTTACCCGGAGGGGGTTCGTCAGAGTTGATGGTATCTCGGACCACACCAGCGAAGGGTCCTGCCAGGCCAGAGGTACGTTCGGCTAGTGCGGGCCGAAGCCTCCCATCAGAGAAGTCCAACACGGTGCGGGGTTCGGCCATTGGGGGCCGAAGTTGCTGTATAGGGGCCCCGACCACTAGGGCTCGAAGCCGCTGTACGGGGGATTTGGCCATTGTGGCTCGGAACCACCGTGTGGAGTATTAGGCCACCGTGACCCGAAGCCTCCGTGCGGATGGTCCGCCTGCTTCTGTCTGAAGCAACCCTCCGAGAGCCCCGGACCCTTCGTCTGCTTTAGCTTCTTAGTGTGTGGACCTGCTCCCTTGGCCCTTCTTTGATGCTTGTTCAACAACATGTTGTATGTTACCTTCAGCCTCTTGTGAGCCTTAGCCGAAGGGGTATTGATGTTCTGTTTCCACACTCCTACCTCGGGGTTCTTCGGTATGAGCGTGCGACTGCGTGGCTCTTCGGCGATTACATCCTTTCCCTTAGCCGACTCGGCCTGTTCTGGCCGAATCAACACCTTTTTCTCGCCGAGGTCGACGGCGTTGATGGGGAAAGGATCTTTATCCAGCTTCATCTTTGGATTATGGTCTATCTTCAATCGTCCTTCTTCTATGGACGATTGGATCTGGCATCAAAAAACATTGCAGTCATTAGTATTATGTGAATGTGAATCATGCCACTTACAGTATGGATGCTTCTTTAACTCATCGGCAGATGGAATGACTTGACCCTTAGGTAACCTAAGAAGCTGACTTTTTAAGAGAAAATCAAATATTCTGTCACATTTAGTTATATCAAACGAGTACTTGACCTCACTAAGTCGATTCTTCGTGGGGGATGGCTGTAACTCAGAGCAGGTGATATGTTTATTCTTAGCGTTCCACACCCATTCGGCCACGTACATATCGGCCGAATCCTCCTCTTCTGACTCTTCCTCGTCAGAACGTTCCATGATATGGATTTCAGCCCTGGGCTTGCTGAACGTCTCAATAAATTTCTTATCTTTGGCTCGGCCTTCCTGGACCAGAGCCTGCTGTAAAACTTGGCTAACTTCTAAAAAGTTTTAGTTATCTAACCCCTCTTTAATTTCGGAACGCAACCCGTTAAATGCTAGTTCCGCTAAGTCCCTTTCCGAAATATTAAGGCTAAAACATCGATTTCTAGTATCCCTAAAACGCTTGATGTACTCAGAGGCGTTCTCGCTTGATTTCTACTTAACTGACATCAAATGTGAAACCCTAATTTTTGTCTCACCCGTGTAGAAATAATCATGGAATTTCCACTCTAAATCATCCCACGTCTGAATGGAATTCGGCGGGAGTGCCGAAAACCAAGTGAAGGCTGTGCCGGACAGCGAGAGCGAAAATAATCTAACTTTTAGAGCATCTATCTCGCTAACTTCTCCACACTGTGCCAAAAATTGACTAACGTGCTCTAGTGTAGTCTTGCTACCCTCGCCATCGAACATAGTGAATTCAGGGATTCTATAGCCGCGGGGGTAGGGTAATGTATCAAGATGGTCGGGGTATGGCTTACGGTAAACCCTAACCCGTCCCTTAGGCACGAAGCCGACACACTCTCTAAATAGCGCACAGACCGACTCCTCTATGTCATCTTGGCATGTTGCTTGAGCGCGTCTCTCATGCGGGGGCGCGACACGTGGTGGGATGTCGGTGTGTCGGCCATGGGCCTCTTCCCTGCGTGCTATCTGTATGACGTGTTCATGTCCAGGTGCCTGCACATGTGGTGCGGGCAGCGCGGGTACCGGTGCAGGTGGTGGTGCATGGTACGCAGTGTTGTTTTGACCGTAGGTGTAATGATTAGTCTCGGCCATAAGTGTTGAGGTCGGAGACATGATTGTGCCAGTGATGTCGTTAGTCGTACCGTATACGTGGTTTGTCAGAGGTGCACTAGCAATAGGAACCGGGGGTACGGCCTCAGTAAAGCTGAACCTCCTGAGAGTCGCCTATACTTGGGAGCTAACTGCCAAATCTAATCGGTTGTCTAGCAAAGCACTAAAGGCTTGATCTACTAATGCGGCTATTTTTTGCTCAATCTCTAAAGAAGATAAACGAGGCGATACAGGTGTTACCTGGACCTGAGCAAGGTCGGGGGTGATGATGTCGCGCTTGATGAAGCCCGCACGTATCTTGACGTAGCCCCCAAGCATTATGTCTTGGAGCGCCTTTAGCTTTGCCTCAATCTTTGCTCGGTCTTCTGCGGGGAGATATCTTCAAGTGTAGGTGTCAAGATGTTGCGGTTGTCGATATCCGCGCCTCCTATTGTGTCCATCGGCGGTGTAGACGTAGTAGTCGACTTAGATGTACCGGTGGCCGATGTAGATGTACTTGTCATGTTGGCGTAGCCTTCCCCAGCAGAGTCGCCAAAAAGTGTGTTGACACGAAAACGTGCCCCCGCACTTGGGTCAGTTCGATGATCCAAAAGTGCACGGATACTTAGGGACGAGCCTAAGCATGACGTAGCACCGACACCGCTTTCCGACTACCCTTAGTCTTGATAAGGGGGGTGGAGTCGCCAGGCGATTAGATCACACAAAATAATCCAATTAGCCGAAAGAAATATATTAAATAGAATAAAATCAGCAAACCAGTCGGAGCCTGTCTACTTCGAAGTCTGATGCGAAGGGGCCGCCGAAGTGTACCTTCGGCATTTGATGCGAAGTGTCCCGCCGAAGGGTGCTTCGGCGTTCTGACTGATCCGACCAAAGATGGACTCCGAACGGATCTAGACGCGATGATCACCTCCGAACAGCGGGGTTCGGCGTGAGATCTCTGACACAGCAAACTACAGAATAATGACGCGAGGGCCGCGCGTGAGCGTAACTTTGTCCAATGCGGGGTGCGATCGCGGCGAAGCCTGTTGTGACGAAGTGTGCTGGCGAAGCCTGTTGCCGGAGCCTGCAATCCCGCCGAAGGGTGTCCTGGGGACCTCCGAAACTGATCTCTCAGCTCCGCATACCTCCGACAAAGTAGCTCCGAAAGTGGGAACCTGCAACAAAGAGAGTTTGAAGTACCAATTCGGCCTGAGGACCGAATTTTGCTAAGTGTTGCACTAGTGGCGAAGGTAGCAATCTGTTACGCAGATTAGCGGATACTTCACAAGCGAAGTAACAAGGCGATAGCAATCTATTATGTAGATTAACGGATACTTCACAAGCGAAGTAACAAGGTTTACCACTGTTCCATAGTGTCCGGCGGAGGGCTTCCAGGCAAACCCACGAAGAGGTACAGGAAAATAAAGTTAAAGTAAATACGATCAAAGCATAGGGCTTTGGTTTGGTTTGAGTTGGGGGGGCCTCTACACTGGCCTCGCCTCTCTATTTATAGGGGCTTAATCTATGATCTAATCTACTATTAACCCGGCCGGATAGAGATAAAAACTGAACCGGAAAGGCATACAACTCTACCTCTACCGAAGTGGGCTTCGGCCAGTCCCGTCGAGGCCTACTCCTCGGGCCGAAGCTTCGGTGGCGTGGGCCTCCGAAGGCTTCCCGGCCGAAGCCCACGGGCTGGCTAGAGGATTTCGGAGACCATAGCTCAATGGACTTCGGCCCTGTAGGGCTTCGGACGGACCCTGGACATGTGTATTTTTGGCCCAAATCACCAAAATTGATATTTTGACAATCTGGCCATTAATGCCATTTTTTGCTATCAACAGAGGGTAATCAAAGGGGAATTACATCATAGAAAGGGTGGTGTCGCCAGTCACTTTGCTAGTATATATATGGAGCCTGAGCTATAGGAAAGACTAGGGACCACCAAAGGGGCCGACAGGTTTGCCAGCCGATAGCTTGGACGATACCTAATGAAGAAGATGATAGGTGGCGCCGAGGACGTATCGGCTGATGGGGATTTTATTCCTGGCAGTGAGATGTTCAGCTAGGAACTAGAGGTGGGTAGTCTGACCTAGAGTGGATCCACAAAACACAAACTGCTCCAGCCAAAGGATAAGGAAAACCACATGTTCCTCTATTTCGATGGGGCCAGTTTTCTTATTGTGCTTCATGATATATTTACTGCAACCACCGGTAGATTTTACACCAAGGTGATGGGTTGGTTTGGAGCGAAGAGAAAGAGGATTGCATGGGGAAATGATGTCAAGAGAGATCAAGGAAAGGACATCTAGCAAAGTTGGACTTATCAGACCATGTTCAAAAGTAAAAGCATTGAGGGTATCAGACTAGAAATAGCAAGCGGCGACAAGAAGCGGCTCGTTCTTGTAAGGTTCGGAGAGGGGGAGGCCAATACAGTGACCATGCAGATCTCCTCCCAAGACAGGCAGTTAACGGCTGATAATAAAAGGTACCAATCGCGCCAACTAGTAAGCGAGGAAGGAAAGGCCCTAAAACTAAGGTGCCAATCTGAAAGAAGCATGGAAGAACACTTAAACTGGATCTGATTGGTTTCAGTGTTTATGATGTCGATGGGATTGGGGTTACCCATTGGACCTAGAAAGTGATGGGTTTTGTGGACAACGATGGGGATCGAAACAGTAAGAAAAGGGGAACAACGAAGAAAAATGGCGGATGAACCAAGAAAAATCGAAGAACAATGAAAAGGGAGGAAAGCCAAAGACTTACCTCTGGAATCGTGTTGCTGGTGGCCATCACTAGTGTTGCTGACGTGTACGGTCAGTGAAGAAGAAGAAGACGATGAGCGGGAGTAGCTGCAAGAAGTACTAAAAGAAGATGGCGGCGAGCTCGAGGGCTAAAGTGAGCAGTGAATAGGAAGCGTGAAGAAGAAAGGTGGAGTAACTGGGGTACTTATGGAGCAAAGGGCGACTCCTCGGTAGTCGGGTAAGCTAATTACGCCAGATTTGGTAGGGACCACCTGCAATGTTCGACAAAAGGTAATCATTAGTATAGTTTTCAAAACTTCAAGATCTTTTAAACCCCAGGATTAGAGGAACTAAATCTTTGGCTTAAAGAGAACTTGTACAAAACTTTGTGGGAAGAAACCTTGTCCGATGCCGCCACATAGAAAACTAGATGTGTTAGACCAAGCGACACCCATTGCAGTTGTGGATGGCCGAGGAAGAAGAAGCAAAAAGGAAGAAGAAAAGTTATACGGGCCCACGACCATGAGCAAAATTTTATACTAGAAGATGAAGGGTTTTGGCTATAATTAATGAGTGTGAAAAGATGTCATAGATAGACATTTGAAAAGACGTGACGGCAGGGGGTGATGATGGACGGTAATTTCGAAGCATCAAAAGCCATTTAATGATCTGAAACTAGGGGCTGCATCGTCTCGATCTTTGGTGAATAGGTGAGTCCCGCCACCCTGACAATCACATCAGTTAAGCTTTGTGTTCTTCGAGGCTGCATTGTATCGATCTCTTGAGGTATTGGCTAGATCGGTGTGATCACTGGGTTTATCTCGGTGTTGGTGTAATTTTTGGGCACACGTGTGGCCTGGAAGATCCACTTAACTCTAGTCCAGGTCCCATAATCTTAGAAGGTTTTGAGAGTGCAAATCAGTTTGACCGTACAACTTATATGGAATCATAAAGAAATATCGTTAGTTGCGACACCAATCAGCAATTGATCCGATTAGTGTGGTGAGAATAGAATAAGCAGGAATAAGAGTGCCTATCGGCCATCACTACAAGAAAATAGGAAACTTCCATCAGCTAAAGCCAACGGAAGTTAGGCCTTTCCCTACGGAAGAATCCAACATCCGTCGGCAAAATCCTAACTTTCGTCAGCATGTTGCTGACGAAAGCGGTTTGATGGGAGTAAGCTAACTTCTGTCGGCCTGGGCCTTGGCCGACGGAAGTTAATGCTGCCTAACTTCCATCGGCTATGGTTAGTCGATGAAAGTTAATGCCCACTAACTTCCGTTGGCTGACGATAGCTGACGGCAGTTACCAGGAATTTTTTTGTTTGTTTTTCTGGTTCTTCCATTCACATTAAAATCCAACCACAAATTCACACATTCATATTCACATATCCAAAACATAATAAAACATTCACATTCACATCCATATACACATTCACACATTCAAAATTATATCCACAAACACATTCACACATTCAAAATCATATCACTCCACAAATACATCCACAATCTTCACCTCCGCAAACACATTCACAAAGTAATAAAGATTCAGATTCTCCACTTTCACAAAGCATTCACATTCACAAACGTAATCATTCGAAGTCACAAATCAACATTAAAGACACAAGTAATTCAAATTTATGTTCAAATTCACAAGTCATGTTAAAATCCATAAAGAGACTAAGTAGACATGTTGAAGATCATGGGCCTCATGGCTTCAGAAGTGATGAGTGATTGTCGATGGAAGTCAAAGTGAAGAGAGAGAGGAGACGAGACCTATCGGTTCTTGGGCCACATCTGACTCAGGTACACGGGCGACGAGCGATTGCCGGGCAAAGGGGCCGAGGAGTCATGACGACCAATCCAGGTACATGCGCTAGGAACGATAGTGGATCTGCTGGCCTGTTGACCGGGTTTGACTTGGGTAAACGGGTGGTGAGCGATTGCTGGGTTGAGGGCTCCGCGAAACCAGGCCGACCTAATCCGGGTACTCAGTGCGAAGACAGTGGATGTTTTGTCGGTTTTGGCATAAAACCGACACACTAATTCATACCGTCGATCGAAGATGAGACCATATTAAAGCAAAGTTGTAGCTGCTATGAAAGCTCCTCGTCAAGACAATCTATCTGTAGAGAGGATTTTACTATTTTGTTTGTTGGGCCTGTAGTTTTATTTTTGCAGCCGTGTGTATTTTACCATAGGGTTATTTTGGTCTTTTCTATTTTTTGAACTGCCTATAAAAAGGCATGTGTACCCTAGGGTTTCACCAACACTTCCAATGCAAAAATCCCGAGTTCACTTTTTCCTTTATCCATTCTTCTTCCTATTGCTAGCCACTGTAGTCTGGATTTTACGCAGGTAGCATTGCTCGCGTTGTCATGAGTTCCACCCTACTCAAGTGGTGCCAGCAACTCACAAGCAGCGATCGAACCAATGGTCCTCCCTTCGGTTTTATTTTATTCTCATAAAAATCGGCTGCTACATTGCTTATCAGGAAAACCAGAGATTGGTTTTTTTGGGAGTACTTGTACTCGTTGTTTCCAGTGGAGGCATTTGGTGGGCAGTAGCCAGTGCGCTGACTTGGTGTGGTGACTTAGTGAGGGGACACAGAAGCCGCTCACTTCTTCTGACTGGTTTTTGTGCGGCGCCGAGGTCTAGAGTGTGGCGAGAAGAAGGAACAGAGCGAGGTGGCGACGGAATCAGACCAGAGACATGGAAGTAGCGCCAAAATAGAAACAGTTGAAGCATAGTAATTCCTTGTATTGATTATTGTGCACTACATTAATTTTTGATGATTAATCTGTGATAGATTTAACTGTTGAAAGTTTATGTGCTTTAAATTGATAGCAAAATGTATTTCATGCATTGATTTGGCCATGTGGATGTAATGCCTCATGGAGTATCTGTGATTTTCTGAAATGCTTGTGAATTAAATGTGTTGTTGATCTGCATTTAAGCACTTTGGTGGTGTATTTTCGATTAGGACACCGATCGTTTCTAGGCTAGATTATTTTTAGTGCTTATGATCTCTCATACCATCGTATCACATCATATTTGATACGAGAGTGATAGTGCTATTTCCATGTGGTTTTTCAGTCTGATTTTTTTTGTTAACTCTAGAGGTGCATTGGGTGTTGGGAGAAAGCCATTGTTGGGGGAATAAGTTTTCCTTTAAACAGGGGCCAAATGACGTCAGCCTCCGTAGGCCTCGGGCCCGGAGCCTAACACTGCCGAAGCATGAAGTCGAAGCAGATCCCTCCTGCCAAAGTTATTTCCAAGCAGTAGCTAGATCGTCTTCGGGCTCCATTCGAAGCCTGCCTGAGTTAGCCTCTGGGCTCCCTTCGGAGCCCTTCGGAGTCAAGCCTCCGGGCTTCCTTCAGAGTTAGCCTCCAGGCTCCCTTCGGAGCCCTATGGAGTCAAGCCTCCGGGCTTCGTTCAGGGTTCTCCAGAGCTAGCCTCTAGACCCCATCCGGTCCCTTTTGAAGCTAAGCCTCCGGGAGTCCATTCAGAGTTCAGTTCGGAGCATACTTCGAAGTCCACCTCAAAGTTCCCTTCGAAGCCTTTGACGTAGTCTCTGCCCGAAGAGCTCCGGCCACTACTTCAAACCAAGAAAATATCTCGACTCCGCTGCAGTGCAAAGCCATACCGGGGTCCCCACTGCCATTGGTATGGCGTTTAGCTGTTCAGAGGTGGTGTCTATCTGACACATCTGTAAAGTTGTAAAGCTGTTTGTGTAGTAGTATAGTCTTTTTTCCCTTCTTGTCCCTATAAGGCCTATGACCTGTAGAGGGCATTTAGGTCTTTTCTTTTGGCTTGCGTGCCTATAAAAGCAGGGCCATGCCCTTTTAATAGCCAGATCCATTAGATCCAACAGAGGCAAAACTATATTGAATCCACAATAGACTGGACGTAGGGCTATTATTCCTTCAGGGAGGCCTGAACCATTATAAATCCTTTCTCCCTCTAAGAGAACCCTTCAAGGTTCACTCTATACACCATATACACACAAAACCTGTTGTAGCTAACGCAATTGCTATAATAGTTGGTGCCTTCAGTGGGGAACTTAGTACTAAAAGCTAAGTTCTTTGCCGCTGCCTGTGTCTCAAAGTGCGCTTGAGGGGGATCTTTGGAGTTTTCTAGCTTCGCACAATCTCTAGCAAGGGACTTCGAGTGCAGCTCGAAGGCCTTTCTCACCTACCACCATCCCTCGTGCCTCAGAGGCACCCTCCGGCAAGGGGTTTCGGTCGCGCGGCGAAGGCCTCCAAAGCCCTAGGGGCTACGAGGCAAGCCCTTCACCCTCACCTCACGAGGTATGTACATAGTCCGAAGGCTCACTTCACTGTGCAAATTTGTAATTATTTCAGTAAATCATCGTAGTCTTATTTTGCCTTAAAGCCGAAGTTTTACTTCGCCTTCAAGAAAAACCTTGCTCCACTCTATTAAAAATCAAAGCCTTGCTCCACATTTGAAAATCGAAGCCTTGCTTCGCTTTATTTGAAATTCGAAGCCTTGCTTCACTTTATAAAAACTGGAGTACCCCTCCGAAGGCTACACAACGCCTCCGGGCCCATAGCAGTGGGCTTTAGGACTCCCTCGAGTGACGACTCGAGGTGTCCAGGACTTCCGGGTGACGGATCGACGAGTTCGGGATTCCAGGCTCCGGCTTGATGCATCCCAGGGTCGAAGGTGGCCCAGGGTCGTAAGTGGCCTAGAGTCGTAGGTGGCTCAACCCATCGCAGGTTCGGTGAATCCACACCAAATATCCTTTTCATTCATTACACGATCAAGCTCAAGAAGCCTTGCTTCTCTATCTGAATACGCATCGAGGCCTCGCTTCACATGACGTAATCTAATCTATGACTTAAGCATATCAAAGGCATGCTTCGCCTAAAATCTAAGTGCGCTTCGGAGCCTTGCTCGCCCATATTATCAAAATCCAAGCATGTCGAAGCATGCTTCTCTTAATTTGAGTACGCTGAAGCCTTGCTTCACTTCAAATTAATGCGTCTGAAGCCCTAAGAGGCATTCGGTTGACGCGATATAAGTGTCCGAAGCCACGTAAAGGCGCACCCCTTCGCATTTTTAATTTCTCACACCAGCAATGACTAAGTCCCTAGCTGCCACACACAAAGGGGGACCGAGGTATGTATGCGAAGTGTGCGAATGAAATTCGTAGTACGAACGTGACAAGATACATGTTCGAAACAATCAAATCATGCAAAGCATGCAGATGAAGTATGCAAATACAATAAATCTCATTCATTGAATGATAATTGAGAAGTATGTTACAAATACACTTCGAAAACAAAATTACGAGTAGTCTGTATCTAAGCCTAGGAAAAAGCGAGCTCGAGGCGCCGACATATTCGACCCTCACTTGCTCTTCTTCCGGGAAGGGCCCCCTTGGCTGGACGAAGCCCCGTCGGAGCCTGATCTCCCGTGGCCAGAACACCCACGCTCCGAAGCCCACAGACATCGCCTTTCGCCTTGCAGGTTTGTCCAAGTCTGGGACGCAGGAGGTGCCGTATCGAAGGCAGAAAAGTATAGGGCTTCATCACCTGTTAAGGCCGTACCGGAAGGCTGTACCCTGTCACCGCTTAAGCCTACTTCAAAACAGCTTAAGTCCAGCGAAGATGAAGAACTCCAAAGAGGCTCCATCTTCATGATAGCCAGCAGCTCCTGGTCTACTTTGGGAATGGCTTCGTCCCTAGGACCCCTCGGAAGCTTGAACCGAGGGGGGCCTTTGGACCTAGCTACTTCGAGCACCACCCAAAGCTGGCGATGCTCCTCATAGTTCTCAAGTACTTCGAATTCAACATCCGAAGGCTAAGCCTGGATAGGTATAAAATACCCCTGCATTTATATTAATAAGCTGATGAGTTGTTTACAAGCCTACAACTAAGAATTACAAAGAGACTAAGGAGGTCTACACCTTCGGAGGCGGAGGCTTCGACGTCGAAGGCTGAGTTGGCGAGGCTTGTGCCCTAGCTCGGCGAAGGAGGGAGAGCCGTTGGAGGTCGAGGACTGCCTCACAACCTTGGGCCTTCCAAGGTTCCTAAAGATGGCACCATGCTCCACGGACGTCCGAAGGCAGTGAAACCAAGTGCTAGCCTCTGAAGGCCACCGGCGTCGCCGAGGTTGCCGCCTCGAGGTGGTTGCACCCCGCGTCGTGAAGCATCTACAACACTCCTTCGCCCACCACTCGGCCATCCATCAGAGCAAAGCCCTTCAATGATGTCTCCACCGTTGCAGCAGCAGTCCGTAGGAACTCAAGGCGTTCCCCGATTGGGTATTGAGGGTTGAAGTTCGGGGCTTGACACTCAGTCCCCAATTGCTCGAGGACTGTAGTCAAGCTCGAGGTGGCGTCGTCGACCCCTCAGACCACAAAGTTCTCCAAATAGTGGCTGGCTGCGCAAAGTTCAGAGCACTCCGCCGCCAGCTTCACCCTGGCCTCCTCCAAATCCCAAAGTGCCTATCGAAGCTTTTCAGTCTCCGAGGCCAAAGCTTCCCTTGCCTTGACTACCTCGGACCTCGCCGCCTGTGCTGCTGCTTCGGCCTGACCTCGCCTCTCGCCCTCCTCCGAGGCCTCGCGCCAAAGGGTGTCCCTCTCCTCTTCTAGGTTATCCATCCGATGGTCCACGAAGATTGTTGCTGCAGCATTCAGCGTGAAGGCCTAAAAAGGTTCAACAAAATCCTAAGTATTGAGTAAAAAAACAAGTATGACTCGAAGATCATGTGAGGCTTCACTAACCTGGACGATGGCTTCATGGGCATTTGTGAAGAGGTCCAAGGGGCTTGAGCGGCTAAGCTACGCCACCAAACCCCCTTCCCCTATAGTAGTGTAGCCTTCGTTGAATGTGCGGATGGCTGCCTCCATCACTGGTACCCTCGGTTCCAGAGGCCGGACCATCTCCATCATGGGCTCCTCCGGTGTAGTTTCCCACAAAGCTGGGCATCGGTCCACGACCTCGACAATGGCCGTTCCCCCCATCCTCTTCGGACGAAGTGCTCTCAAACTCTGAGTTGCTGCTGCTGTCGTTGATGCTGCTCCCGCTGCTGCCGGAAGTCCCTATCGGCCTCAGCACGGCATGCCTCTTGTTCCGATCAGCATCTGCAGAAAAGTACAACTCAATATTCCTGAATGTAAAAAGAAGAGTGATCAAGTGTTTACCTTCATCGGAGATGTCTTCGAAGGGGGTGGGAGCAATGTGTGCTCCCCAGTCCCTTCGCTGCACGGGCTCGCCCCAGCACCCGTAGCCAAAAAGGTCGCTGTTGCAGCCTCCGCCGCCACCACCTCGGTCGTCGCCGCCAGAGCATCTGTTGGCTCCACTTCAACCCCATGGCTCACGGCCGTTGGCTCCTCCATAGCCAGGGCTTCGTCCGCTGGGGGCTCTGAGCGAACCCTAGAGGCTTCGGGTTCTTCGTCGTCCACCCTCTTCCACTTGGAGCCGCTCACCGAGGGTGTTAGGCTAGTGAAGTCTAGAAGCACTTGGACCCCTCAACACCGAGTCAGGTCCACACTCTGTTCTAGCACTCCCAAGTCCCCACCAGAGCGAGCCTCTGAGTTTGCTCCTCAGGCGTCAGAGCCCCAACGATGTACTCTGCAGCTATGATTGCCTCCTCTAGAGGCCTTACTTCACGAGCAGCTTCATCAAAGTTTCAAGTTAGCACAAGTTATTTCTGTGAAGTACAAAGATGAAGAAATCGAAGTATTACCAAGGCGCTCTGCCAAAACCTTGCTTGGTCCCTCCGAGTCCAAAGGTTGGAAAAGACCCTACGGCCAAGAGAGCGCGAGGGGGCTGAGCCGAAGGGTGATGAACTCTTCCGCGAGGTCCCTCATGCTCATCCTCGACGCCACCCTCCACATGAGTAGGATTCTTGACGGGAGGACGTCGGGGCTCATCTTCACCATGCCTTCACGTCGGTAAGAGATGAGTGCGTTGGTACTCCGAAGGGGGGAGTTCACGCCCACCGAAGCATAGAACCACTCCTGGTCCCACTTCGAGTACCATTTGTTGTTGATGGCCCTCACTGGGAAGTCGTCCTGGTACTCCTTCTGGAGCTGGTAGTTGGCGCTCCCGAAGGCCAAGGCCCTTTTGACGCGGTCTGCCCCCTCCCTTTGCTTTGGCTTGCAGTTAGCATTATGGAGGGCGATGAAGACGTCCGCGCCCATCGCAGACTTCGGCCCTCATGGCACACTCGAAAATAGCCAACTTTGCCATGGCATTTGGAGACAGATGAGGAAGCTTGAAGTTGTACGCCTTCAGCACTTCGCTCAACATGTCCACTGCTGGTAGCCCAAGGCCTGCCTCGAAGAATGCTTCAAAAAGCACGACCTCATTAGCCCGAGGCCTCGGTATGGCCTCTGACTTCGCAGGCACCCGGAGCTGGATCTCCACCGAAATCTTCCCCTCGCAAACTCTTCGAACAGACTCCTCTGTTGAGGTTGAAGCCCTAATCTCCAGAGTCTGCTCAAACTTGCCGACGGCGACCAAAGGTCCCTCAGCCCCAAGCGCCTTGCTGCAGGCTTTGCCGCCGCCGCCGCCTATTCCAAGGCGGAGCTCGAACTCGCGCCCAGGGCCAAGGCATTCTTCGACGCAACCTTCTTCGGCATCTTGCGAGGCTTCGGCACGAAAGACGCTGAGAAGCTGCGAAGCCAGCTTCGCGTGAAGCTAAATATGGAGAGAGTAAGGCGAAGGATGCTAGGAGTTGGAGCAGGCAGCAAATGAGAGTGTGTGGCGAAGACGTGGTGCGGTAAACCCTTTTTATAGGTGGTAAAAATCCCGACGGTTCTTGTGCCGAAGTCTTTTTTCACCAGCCGCCTTGGCCCCCGCAGTCTATGACAGGTGAGCCCAAGTGTAGGACCGAAAGTAGCAACCAGAGGGGTTGTGAATGGGCGCCTAAAAAATTATTTTCAAATCAATGACCTTCTCTCAATACCCAACACACCTCAACAGACAATCAAAAGAAGCAAAACAGATCACAGGTACTAAAATAAATCTAACCTAAGAACGATCGGTGTCCTAGTCGAAAAGACACCAACAAAGTGTTTCAAGGCAGATTAAAATACGACTCACAGTACAGATGACATCCTCACAACAGTTTCACCAAATAGAGATAATCCATGAAGTATATGCATATCATTCTCAAATCACAAGCCGTTGAAGAATATAATCAAGCACAATATTTATTGCATTTAAAGTGACAAAATAAATGGAGACAATAAACAATACTCTCAAATATATCATTGAATATTCATGATCCAATCTAAAATAAAGTACTAGTGTCAAATGAAGAGATCACAGAATATTCAGAGATCATATATATTAATGTATGCAAAAACGAAGTGAGAATAACAAAGATTATTGTTCGCGATTTGTCTCCTGGTCACTTGGCCAAACACCTTCCGTGCGTACTATGCTCTAGAGCACCTGCTTCTTGCTTCTACTGTGTGCACCGTGAACCGTCCCAATCGAAGCAGCACACTGCCCATGCTGCTGCTCCTCCTGCATGGGCTGACGTGTGCGCATGCGATCACCACGCCTCGAGCCCGCAGCTCTCGTGTGTCGACTATGCCAAGCCTCGCCCTGGTTTCTCCGCCCGTGTGAACAAAGAGAAGTAGAGCCACCTGGACCATGTAGCCCAGTGTTTGGCAGCGCAGCTATGGCTGCTGCCTCGATCACGCCGCCATGCCTACACATGACATCCATGCAGCCTGGCACATCACTCCATGCTCCTAGCGCATCCGCTAGCTCTTCCCAGCCGCCTGGCTCTATGGCATGCCATGCGCTGCTGCCCGAGGCCAAAACTTCCAGCGCCTGCATGCATGTGTTTCTCCATGCCACACATGCTTCCTGGCCAGCGAAGCAACAGATGAAGAAAGATTAATGGCGGCGCAGTGAAAAAGTTTGCTGGAGAAAAAGATTGCGGCGGTGGAACGAATAGTGGAAAAACAAAATGAACTCTGATGTTTAATTTCTTCTGAGTTAACCCTAACCCTAGGGATTGGGGCATTATTTATAGGCAACCCAATAGACTAGGAAAAAACCAAAAATACCCTTAGGGTTTAAACAGACGCTGAAATAAAAATGGAAAAGACCGAAATACCCTTAGGGTTTTTTACAAACTCGACTAACAGAGACTGTGGGCCTAAAGGCAAAATAGTAATATCCTAAATAAAGATAACTTGTCTTGATCTGGAGCTTTCGTAGCAGCTACGGCTTTGCCTCAGAACGGTCAGATCCGAGATCAGCGGTCGTCAGTTTTGCACCAAAACTGATAAAGCATCCACCGTCTTCACACCGGGTACCTGGATTGGGCTGGCCCGATTCCGCGACTCCCTCAGCCTGGCAATCGCTCGCCGCCCGTATACATGAGTCAATCCCGGTCAACACACCAGTGGATCCTCTGCCTCTTCTAGCCCATGTACTCGGATTAGGCCAGCCCGACTTTGCGGCCCCTCTGCCTAGCAGTCGCTCGCTACCCGTGTACTTGAGTCACATGCGGACCAGACATGGTAGGTCTCATCTTCTCTTCATGTCTCCTCTTTGACTTCCGTTGACAATCACTCATCACATCTGGATCCATGAGGCCCATGCTCTTCAACATGGCTCCTCACCGAGGCGAAGTTGAAGCGAACCATCGTGCCCCCCATGGTGCAACGGTCAATTTTATAACCGTTGCGGGGTCGCTTGGTCTCCTCGAGGTCACCCCATTAGTCGAAGCGGGCATTTATTACCTACGCAAGTCGAAGACCCCTTTGGTCCAAGCTCTAAAGGCCTGTATTCTCTGAAGTTACCTTTTTACTTTTAGTCATTTGTCCAGAGGCACACACACCCCTTTGCTCTGAAGGACTGCGGGCGAGGGGCTACTGTTTGGGGAATAAGTTTTCCGTTTAATAGGGGCCAAATGACGTCAGCCTCCTTAGGCCTCAGGCCCAGAGCCTGACACCACCGAAGCATGAAGTCGAAGCAGATCCCTCCTATCGAAGTTATTTCCAAGCAGTAGCTAGACCGTCTCTAGGCTCCATTCGAAGCATGCCTGAGTTAGCCTTCGGGCTCCCTTCGGAGCCCTTTGGAGTCAAGCCTCCGGGCTTCCTTTAGAGTTAGCCTCCGGGCTCCCTTCAGAGCCCTCCGGAGTCAAGCCTTTGGGCTTCCTTCGGGATTCTCTAGAGCCAGCCTCCAGACCCCCTTCGGTCCCTTTCAAAGCTAAGCCTCCGTGAGTCCATTCGGAGTTCAGTTCGGAGCGTACTTCGAAGTCCACCTCGAAGTACCCTTCGAAGCCTTTGATGCAGTCTCCGCCTGAAGAGCTCCGGCCACTACTTCGAACCAGGAAAATATCTCGACTCCACTATAGTGCAAAGCCATACCGGGGTCCCCACTGCCCCTAGTATATCATTTAGCTGTTCAGAGGTGGCATCTATCTGACACGTCTATAAAGCTGTTTGTGCAGTAGTCTAGTATTTTTTCCCTTCTTGCCCCTATAAGGCCTATGACCTGTAGAGGGCATTTAGGTTTTTTCCTTTTGCTTGAATGCCTATAAAAGCAGGACCATGCCCTTGTAATAGCCAGATCCATTAGATCCAACAGAGGCAAAACTATGTCGAATCAACAATAGACTGGACGTAGGGCTATTATTCCTTCAGGGAGGCCTGGACCAGTATAAATCCTTTCTCCCTCTGGGAGAACCCTTCGAGGTTCATTCTATACACCATATACACACAAAACATGCTGTAGCTAATGCAATTTCGACAACAACCATCGATTTGAAAGAATTTTTGAGGCCCCCATTCACCCCCATCATACAAGTGGTATCAGAGCCTGGTTAGGGTTTTTCCATACCTTAAACGGTTCTAACCTAAAGTAGCGATCATGACTTCTACTGGTAAGGTTCCATCTCTTGAGGAATTTGGCTATAATTATTAGAAGACTCGCATGCGAGCCGATCTATTGAGCCAAAGGTCAGGGATATGGGATATGACTATTCATGCCACGTTCATTGTGCTTCCGACTGCTAAGCGTACTACCCCTGAGATAGTCGCTCAGCATGACCTGAACAACAAGGAAGTGAATATTCTATTTTCTTCTTTAGGTCCCAGTGAGTTTGAGTGCGTTAGCCATCTTGACACTGCTCGAGAGATATGGGCTACCCTCTAGGCACACCATGAGGGAATAGCTAAGGTGAAGGCTAGGCTCTATTAGACCTACTAGCAAGAATATGAAAATTTATCACGGAAGTCAGGAAAGACTGTCGAGGCATTGTTTGGTCACTTTCAGTCGATAATTCACAATCTTTGGCCAATAAGGCCGATCGAGATCAGCTGGTCTAAGATGATGAACATGCGCTCAAGGTTCTTCATCCCTTGGACCCTAAGATCTGGGACATCAAGGTATTGTCCTTTGTTGAGAGTGCTTCTTATGATACCTTGACTATTGTAGAGCTTTTCAGTAAGCTCAAGTCCTGAGAGATTGATATCTAGTTGAGATCAAATGTGACTGGTTCTAGCTCAAAAACATTGGCCCCTGCGACACCCTTTGTTAATCCCGCTTCTTTAAATTGTGCTTTGTCCTCTTTGATGTCCATCACTAAGTACCAATTGGATATCTTAGGAGATGGTGACTTGTGTTTGTTCAATAGTCGGGTTTGTCGTGTCTAAGAACGTCACTAGACGTTGACGTCGTGATCCGACATCCCTTAATCAAGGTATGGGAAAATGCAGTCGCTAGGTAATCAAACAAATATTTAGAAATAAAGTTCAATTACCCGAAAAATAAATAGTGTTAGACCTAATCGGCCAGCTGTTGGCGCAATATATTTCCCCTGAACAGGGGCCAAATGACGTCATCCTCCAGCAACCTTCGGCCCAGAGCCCGACACTGTTGAAGCCTGTTCCTTCCTGAAGAAGCTGTTTCCAGGTCCAGGGTTCCTTCCGGAGCGAAGCCCTCGGGCCCCGTCGAAGCCCTCTGGAGCGAGGTCTCTCTGAGCCCTCCGGAGCGAAGTCCTCAAGATCCCCTAAAGACCGCCAGAAGCTAAGTCTCAGGCTAACTTCGAAGCCAGCCTCCGGGCCTTCTTCGGAGTCAGCCTTCGAGGCCTGTCCGGAGTTAGCCTTCGGGCTCCCTTCGGAGCTCCTCAGAGCAAGCCTCCGGACCCTCTCCGGCCAGTTCAAAGCCAAGTCTCCGAGACCTCAGTTCGGAGCCCAGTTCGGAGCCCGTTCGGAGTATGCTTCGAAGCCTCCTTCGGAGTATATTTCGAAGCCTCCCTCGTAGCCTGCGCCAGGAGCTCCGGCATCTACTCCGAACCCAATAAATATCTACACCTCGCTACAGTATAGAGGCCATACCGAGGGCCCCTCCGCCCCTGGTATGTCGCTTAGCTGGTCAAAGTATGATGTTGTCTGACACGTCTGTGAAGCTGTAAAACACTTTTGTACTCTAGCTAGCTCTTTTTCCCTGTTTACCCCTGTGAGCCTAGAACTCATAGAGGGCTTCTCGGTCTTTTACTTAGGCCTGCGTGCCTATAAAAGCTGGGCCAAGCCCTTGTAACAGGATACCTTCTCCAGAGCCAGGAGACCCTGGAATTTACTACTCCATACGGAGGCATACCATGCCAAATCCACCATAAACTGGACGTAGGGCTATTATCCCTTAGGGGAGGTCCGAACCAGTATAAATTCTTTCTCCCTCTGAGAGAACCCTTCGAGGTTCATTTTACACTCCGTATACACATATACAAAACCTGTGCTGTAGCTAACAAAATTGGTACAACAGTTGGCGCCGTCCGTGGGGAACTTAGTACTAAAAGCTAAGTTCTCTGCCACTGTCTGCAACTCGAAGTACGCTTGAGGGGGGAGCTTCGAAGCTTTATGCTTCGCGCACCCTTCGGCAAGGGGCTTCAGGTGCAGTTCGAAGGCCATCTTCGCCTTCCTCCACCCTTCGCCTTTCGAAGCTCATTCTCCGGCAAGGGGCTCCGCTCCACGTTCCGAAGGCTGTCAAAGCCCCAGGGGCTACGAGGTATGTACAGTCCAAAGTACTACTTCGATGTACCAAATCTGCAATTACATTGATATAAATTCGAAGCCCTGCTTCGCCTTAAAGTCGAAGCCCTGCCTCGCCTTAAAGCCGAAGCCCTGCTTCACCTTTAAATGCAAACTTTTGCTCCATCTTATTGAAAAACCGAAGCCATGCTTCGCCTTATCAAAAACCGAAGCAATGCTTCGTCTTATTGAAAAACCGAAGCCATGCTTCGGTTATCAAAAACCGAAGCAATGCTTCGTCTTATTGAAAAACTGAAGCCATGCTTCGCCTTATCAAAAACAGAAGCAATGCTTCGTCTTATTGAAAAACCGAAGCCATGCTTCGCCTTATCAAAAACACGAAGCTTTGCTTCGCCTTATTTAAAAACTCGAAGCCTTGCTTCGCTTTACAAAGTCCGGAGCACCCCTCCGAAGGCTACACAGCACCTCCGGGCCCGTAGCAGTGGTGTTGGCGTAAAAGATTACGCTAACAGGTTTCTGTAGAAAAGAAACTAACAAACGAAGTGTTTGCGAAGCAAACTGTTCTAAGCCTCCGAAAGGATAATAACTTAAAATAGTTCGAAAGTGTGTATTGATTCACTTGTAATCGGTCCCCATTACAGGGTGAAATGGGGGGTATTTATAGGCCTAAACATTAAGGAAAAGACCTATTTACCCCTCTATTACAACCGACATTAAGGAAACTATTCGGTTTCCTTAATAGGGCTAAAATGGTAAAAGACTAATCTAATAGGATAGAAGATAAGTCTTCCATCTTAGCTGGCAGAAAAGATCCTGAAGGGCTTTGGTTCGAAGACATACTTCGAACCAGTGTCTGTCTTCGGGCTTCGAACCATGTTCCGAGCATCTTCGAAGAAGGTCTTCGAACAATCTTCGAAGTAGTTGGCTGTCTTCATGCTGCTTTAGCAATAACCCCGAAGATGTGATATTTTCCCCCAACAGTAGCCCCTCGAATACGCTTCTCCGTTCGACCTGTAACGTTAGGAGAGCAGTATACGGAAAGAAAAGATAACCAATCATAGGGGTTATTAATTTTTGTTTTATCTCCGAAATGCATGAAGATATGAACTTCGAATCAGTCATAAGGTAATTACTTTTCGAACTACCTTAGAACCGATTCAGGAAGTTCGAAAGTCCTTTTAGACTTAGAAAATATAACCGTTAGTTTCTGTTTCTAACGGAGTTATATGAAGCGTTATTTTCGGAGGAAAATAACAGGCGGGAATGCGAAAAGGCAGAGCCCAAACGGTAACAAACGGAAAGTTCAGGCTATAAATAAAGAACCTCAAAACTTTACCGATTACCTTTTCACTGCTTCTTCTCAGTCAAAAGCTTTTTAGCCCCTTGAGTTCTTGAACCCTAGCTTTCGAGTTCTTGAACCCTAATCTCCACTCTCTCAGATCGATCTAGCAGTTGTGATGGCGAAGACCAAAGGCTCTGCACCTCCTTCAACCTTGGCTCGTCAACAAGCGGCTGCGGCGGCGGCAGCGGCAACAGTGGCGGCGACGCCTTCGATGCAGGCGACAACTTCCATGGCGGCAAAGGGAAAAAATCCCCAAATCCCCGATGTCCAAGGTCTGTGCCCACCCTCGACCAAGTACTTGGATCAATCTTTTGAGTTGGGGCGGTCTACCTGCAAGAAAGAATCTTTGGCAATCACAGCGGGGGGAAATATTAGTAATGGAGTTATGATTCGGAAGCCGGGCAAAGAATCAATTCCATCACCGAGACCCGGAGAAGTTGTAGTGTTCGAAGCTTTTTTCGAAGCGGGCTTGGGCCTCCCGGCTGTGGATTTTTTAGCCGAAGTACTTGACTTGTTTCACGTAACCCTCCCCCAGCTATCTCCGAATGCTGTAGCCAGACTAGCTATCTTCGAGTGGGCACTGAGAGCCGAAGGTTGTGAAGGGAGGGCTGAAATCTTTGCTGCGCTGCATAGAGCGACTTGTCAGCCAAAGACCTTCGTAGGCTCCGGAGGTGAGAAAGTGGTAGTTTCCTTCGGAAGCATCAATTTTAGGCTTCGTGATGAATATGCCCTGCAATTCCCCGCTAAGGCCATCAATGCTAGATGGTACACCGATTGGGTTCTGAGGTGGTTTTATGCCGAAGTTGGACTGAGTAGTCCTCTGGCCGGTCCCCTCAAGGAAATCCAGTTCCGGAAAGAAGCCTTAGTGCAACCCGACGAAGGCCAACTCGAAGCTCGCCTCAACTTGCTTCAGAAAATCAGCAAAAGGTTGAGCATGCGGGACTTAGCCGAAGAGTTCATCGGACTTCAAATTCCTCCGCTGATGGCCAACTGGCCTATCGTCTTCGAAGATGACTCGGAAGGCGGTCTTCGCAAGATAAATTATACTTCAAGCCCTGCAGGTAACTTCGAAACCAACATGCATAGTACATATTTACTTCGAAGAAAGATTAACTTGAATTATTTTTTTTTAGCTTCTTCAGCCCCTATTACTTCAGAGCAAATTGTAAGGACTTCGGAGAAGATTTTGGGTGCTCTGACTCCGTCAGAAAAAGAATGGCGAATCAAATTAGTCGGAAGTTGGGAGTGTTTTAACAGAGTATGGGGAATGTTGGAGTTAACTCTGCCCCCTCTGATGGACTGGGTGCCTCAAGAGAAAGGACCCAAGAAGAGAGTAGCCGAAGCTGGAGCCTCCAGCTCCGCAAGGACTCCGACGAAGAAAGTGGCTCGGAAGCCGAAAAACCTCGCACCTTCGAGCTCAAGAGCTTCGGCTTCTAGCTCTAAAGAAGACGAAGGTATTTTATTAGTAAGATTAATTGATGAAGATGCAACTCAACGAAGTATTCACATTGAAGACAATGCAGGTATTCCGGAGCCTCAAGCCAACATCGAAGAAGTAAGAGCTCTGGATACCCAAGAAGATCAAAACGAAGCCCCTATGGGTGTGAATGAGGCCGAAGTGCCTGCGAACATACCGGAGTCTGGAGACAATGCTGATCAACCAATGACTTCGGTAGTTCAGGAAGACACAACTCAGGCCGGAGTTCCTGCGGATGAAGGGGGAGTCGAAGTCACTATGGCTTCGATTCTCGAAGAAGTAACGAGGGCTCTTCAGGACGATGCTCCTGTAGTCCAAGATCTAACAGCTGATTCGGATGAGGACTACACTTTTGATCCTCCGATCAGTCCGATGCTCGACATTCCAGAGAATGTTGAAGGTAAATTTTGCTTAATTCTTATCAATTTTTGCAAAATTATACAATGTGTAATATTTTTGTTTTTTCAGAGCCTCCTGTTGTCGAAGTATCTCTCGAAGATACAACTCAAAGACCTTCGACAACTTCAGGGCCACAACCGGGAGTTGCTCTACCGGGGCCTGGAAGAGGAAAAAGACACATCGAGCCTCTCCCTGCTCAAGGATCGACTTCATCTGAGTCAACGGATGAAAGTGAATCGACTGAGGGGGGGCCATCTTCAGAAGTTCCAAGGGCCTCGGAAGAGCCCTCCGGACCTTCGCTAAGCAGGGCTGACCAGAAAGCTTCAAAACTGCTTCCTCTCATAACTCCTTTTTTGGAGGAGAAAACCGGGCTTGGGACTTTGGTTAAACCTTTGGGTGAAGCCAGTCGCCAAGTCGGGGAAACTGAACTGGTAGCCCGCTTAAGCAGAGTGGAGGGTTCGGAGCTTAACCTTGCTGTGGAAAGAGCAGCTTATCAGGTATGAAGCATCTTCGAACCGAATAATAAATTATATATGAATAATTTCTTATTCCAGTTTTTCTTCTTTTTTAGCAAGCAGTCTTAGCCCGCGCTGCAGCTTTGTCGAACGAAAACGAAATTGCTCAACTTCGGGAAGAGAACGAAACTCTTCAAAGAAATTTTAACTTCTCCGAAGGTCGAGTAGCTCAAATGGACAATGTAATTTTAGCAGAGCGAAGGGCTAGGCAAAGCTTGGAGGCTGCAAAGAAAGAGCTCGAAGCAGAAAGAATTGTGCTTCGAGCGGAGATTGAAAGACTGCGGACGGAGGATGCTGCGAAGGACTCCGCACTTGTAAGGCTGCAAGAAGAGGCTGGCCAGCTCCTAACTCAAAAGAATGCTTTGGCTACGGAGAACGCTAGAATCTCCGGAGTTTTAGCTGAAACGACTTCGGCCAAGGATGTGCTTATCGAAGAAAAGGTTAAGTCTGAGAAGGTGGCTTCGGAGGTCATCGAACAGATGTTAAGTGTCTTGGAGTACTTCGGTACTACTGGATCACTACCTTCGGATGACAATGTAACTCTACTGCGCCGGCTAAAGAGAATTCAAGGAGCAGCGAAGCAAATGAAGACGGCAGGCATACGTTATGGAGAACTCTCCGGACAAGTGTCTGCCCTTGGAATACTTCGCTACTACGAGGATTTGGGCCGAACAATCACTCCGAGCGCAGAGGGTTCTATCATCTTCGACGACGACCGACTTCTAAAACCTTCCGAAGGTGTAGCTACTGCTTGGCGAGCCTTCCAGACTTCGTGGAGAGCCGAAGGTCGATCTGCGATCAAGGCTTGGATTGATGAAGGTCAACGCCAAAAGCAAGTTCGGAGTCAAGCTTCGAGCAGTCAGCCTCCTCCGGACCCGCAGGTTTAGGATTATTTAGGATTTTTTGATTATGTAAAGCTGATGCTTGTAAATATTTATCAATGAAAATCTTGTTTGTCATATTTTTAGGCTTTGCCTCTTATGGAAGATATCGAAGTGTTAGAGCTTAACAGCGAACTTCGCTCACTGTGGAACACCTTCGAACTTCTAAAGAGTTATAAACGTCCTCGATTCCTTATCCCTCGAGATGACTCCGGCGTTATTGCGCCCGAAGTAATCAAAGACATATTGTCTTATATTAAAGAGGAAGATAAAGAGAGCGACGCAAACACCTCGTCTTCTGAAGACACTAATTGGTCCGAAGACGAAGGTGAAGCCCAAAATAAAAGATCTGAAGATCTTAGAAGCTGGGAGAGAAGCCCCGAGCGGCTTCGAACTTGGGCTGAACTTCAGCAAGAACAGAAGGATTTTAGAGCTTCGAAGGGGAGGAAGAGAGTTAAACGTAAAGTTCTTAGAACTTCCGATGTTGGAACTAGTCGTTCCACCCCTAGCTCTCGGGACCGAAGAGGTCTCCGATTCCTTCTTGGTATAGATACCAATTTTTCATAATGTAATCTGTAAACACATATGTTTCAATAATGAATGCCGATTAAAATTGTCTCCATATTTACTAGCCCCTCTTTGGGTATAAGCAACTTCGAACTATATTCGAAGATGGTTATGTGCAAAGAAAAACTTCGGAGTATAATTTTTTTTGGGGGTTCGGAGCCCCTCTGTCATTTTTAAAGATCTTTTGAAATCTTTATGAGATGTCTTCGACTATTTGTAGTCAGAAGAATGGTAACTTGGTACCTTTGTTTATTTCATGAAAGAAATCAATTGAGATAACTCCCAGGACACTTTAGTGCCTTAAAAAATTTGTCACTTTGGACGCATATGAACAGTCATTCGAAGCTCATGGCTTAAATGTTGTTTTGCTTTAGCCACCTTCGGCTGTTTTTTGCAGAAATCTACCAGCCGGAGCTTGGATTTCGCAGAAATTGTAGCCACCTTCGGCTATTTTTTGCAGAAGTCTACCAGCCGGAGCTTGGACTTCGCAGAATTTGGCCACTTGGGCTCTTTTTTGCAGAAGTCTACCAGCCGGAGCTTGGACTTCGCAGAAATTGTAGCCACCTTCGGCTATTTTTTGCAGAAGTCTACCAGCCGGAGCTTGGACTTCGCAGAATTTGGCCACTTGGGCTCTTTTTTGCAGAAGTCTACCAGCCGGAGCTTGGACTTCGCAGAATTTGGCCACCTTCGGCTCTTTTTACGGAAGTCTGACAAGCTGCAGCTTGGACTCCGCAGATTTTGGCCACCTTCGGCTCTTTTTACGGAAGTCTACCAGCCGAAGCTTGGACTCCGTAGAATGTGGTATTGGCTCTTTTACGGATGCCTACAAGGTATCAGCTTGGGCTCCGGATGGATTTCAGCCACCACACCGGAGGCTTCGACTTTATGGGTACGAAGTCCGGAAATACAACCCTGCTTAATACACTTCCCTCTCAACGACTTCTGTCCCAGCGCGTCCGCTCGGGAGACTAGGAGCGTCAAGGGGAAGGCACGCTACAGGATGTACGCTTTATTAATTTAGAGGTGATTACAAGCGAATTACAAGGAGCCTTTATGCGAAGTATCGCTTTAGGTGCTCCGCATGCCAAGTATGTGCTAACTCTTCACCTTCTAAATTAGCTAATTTAAATGAACCAGGGCGCCCCGAGCGGACGATTAGATATGGACCTTCCCATTTATTGCCTAACTTCCCTGGTGCTATAATGCTTCGTAGAACAAGATGACCCGGTCTTAACTCGCTGAGCTTAACCTTCGGGTCATACCAAGTCTTCGTCTGCTGATGATACTTTGATAAATTGGCTACAGCTCGAAGCCTTGTTTCTTCTGACAAATCTAACGAAGCTTGTCTTTCTTCTTCGATGTCTGGTTCGGTGCTGCGAAGTGATCCTCCTTTGAGCTCCGTTGGAGTCATAGCTTCATCTCCGAATAGCAGTCTGAACGGAGTAAAACCTGTGGACCTTGTTTGTGTAGTCCGAATGGACCACAGAATCTTCGGAAGCTCTTCGGTCCACAGTCCCTTTGATAGTCCTACTATTCTTCGATTTAGCCCTGACAAGATATTTCCATTGGCTCGCTCAACTGCTCCATTTGACTGAGGATGTCTCACTGCAGCAAAACATAGTTGAATGCCTAGGTCTTCGCAAAACTTCCTGAAGGGTTCTGCGTCAAACTGTGTTCCATTATCAACTGTGAGATATCTAGGCACTCCGAACCGACAAATAATGTTTTTCCAGAAGAATTTCTGTACATTATTCGAAGTGATAGCTGTTAAGGGCTCTGCTTCGACCCACTTAGAAAAATATTCAATAGCTACCACTGCGAACTTCAGATTTCCCTTTGCTAACGGAAAGGGACCAATTAGATCCATACCCCATCTGGCCATAGGCCATACCGGAGCAATGACTTGAAGAGCTGTTGGTGGGCGATGACTCCGTCGACCCATCCACTGGCATCCTTGACAAGTGCGGACCAAGCTCTCCGCATCAGCTGTTATTGTGGGCCAATAAAGCCCCTGGCGAAGTGTTTTTCCTGCCAGAGCTCTAGGGGCTAAATGACTTCCACAAAGGCCTTCGTGAATTTCTCGAAGAATTTCTTGGCCTTCGGCTTGAGATATACATCGGAGTAGAGGGGAACATACTCCGGCCTTGTATAATATACCGTTGATTAGCTGATAATTTCTTGCTCTGAGCTTTAATCTTGACAATTGGGGCTCTTCGGGCAAATTTGTTCCTCCTTGCAAGAGTTCTATGATTGAATCTTTCCAATCTGCACTAGGAATGCAGAGAATCTCTGCAGAAGCAACTTGTGGCACCGAAGGTGTATTGAGCTCCTCATAGAAAGCTTCGTCGGGCACATCCACAGCTCCGGCAGCAGCCTTCGCTAAAATGTCGGCTTGCACGTTTTCAGCTCTTGGTATACTCCGAATGGAAATACCCTTGAAATGTGCTTCGATCTTGCGAATTTCTTCCAAGTATTTTGCAAGCTGCGGATGTCGGACTTGAAAACTTTTGTCTACGTGCCCTGCTACTATCTGAGAGTCTGTCTTTATAATTATCCTTGTAGCCCCTAGAGCACGTGCTTTACGGAGTCCCAATAATATTCCTTCGTACTCCGCTATATTATTGGTAGACTTAAAGTTGAGTCTTGCGGAGTACATTGCTCTTTGACCTGACGGAGAAATTAATACTGCCCCAATACCTGCTCCGGATGCTTGGAAAGCCCCATCGGAGTAAATAGTCCAGACTCCGTCATCTGATTTCTCCGGAGTCAACTTCGCAGGTGGAGTCCACTCTGCTACGAAGTCTGCTAGGACTTGGGATTTGATAGCTGTCCTTGCCAGGAAAGATATGCCGAAGGGTGCCAGTTCTACTGCCCACTTTCCAATTCTTCCAGTGGAATCTTTGCTTCGGAGCATATCTCCTAAAGGATACGAAGTTGGTACAATTACATTGTGAGCCAAAAAATAATGTCTTAGCTTCCTCGAAGCCATTATCAGAGCATAAACGAACTTCTCAAGTTCGGAGTATCTTGTCTTCGCTCCTGACAATGCTTCGGATACAAAATAGACAGGATTTTGGACCAACTTCCCATTGATATCAGCTTCTCTGACAAGGACTGCGCTGACTGCTGAGCCTGTGGCTGCAAGATACAGAAGTAGGGTTTCGTCCGCAATAGGCACCGTAAGTGTAGCAAGGTTGCTGAGATAATCTTTAATATCTTCGAAGCTTTTCTGACACTCCGGTGTCCATGCAAAATCTTCGGACCCTTTCAAAGCTTTAAAGATTGGCAAGCTCCTCTCCGCAGACCTTGATAAAAACCTGCTAAGTGCGGCTAGACGTCCGGTCAGCTTTTGCACTTGCTTTACATTCTCGGGAGGAGCCATCTTCTGCAGCGCAGTTATTTGAGTAGGGCTAGCTTCAATTCCCCTGCTTGAAACTAAGTACCCTAACAACTTTCCAGCCTTAGCTCCGAATATACATTTTTCGGGGTTAAGGCGGATGCCACATGCCCGAAGGCTATTGAATGTTTCTGCTAAGTCTAGGCTATGTTGGTGCTTTAAAGCACTCTTTATTACAATATCATCCATATAGGCCTCCACATTGCGACCTAGTTGATGACCTAGAGCCTTAGCAACTAATCTTGAAAAAGTAGCCCCGGCATTTCTTAGGCCGAAAGGCATTCTTACATAGCAGAAGACTCCCGAAGGAGTTACAAAGCTCGTCTTGATTTCATCTTCACGCTTCAACCATATTTGATGATAGCCGGAATACGCGTCGAGGAAGCTTAGTAACTCCGAACCTGCAGTGGAGTCAACTAGTTGATCAATTCGGGGCATGGGGTAGGGGTCACGTGGGCACGCTTTATTCAATGATGTGAAATCAATGCACATGCGCCACTTTCCGGAGGATTTCTTCCTGACGAAGACTGGGTTGGCTAACCACTCTGTATGGGCCACTTCTCTGATAATCCCAGCCTTCAACAGTTTCTCAACTTCGTCCTTAGCTAGAGCAGCTCTCTCTGCGGACATCTTCCGGAGCCCTTGTCGAACAGGCCGGGCCTTCGGGTTTACAAGCAAGCTGTGCTCAATAATATCCCGATCGACTCCGGTGATATCTTCGTCAGACCAAGCGAAGACATCCAAATTTTCTTCTACGACCTTTTCCAAGGAAGTTGCAACTTCGGGAGGTAAATCTTTACCAAATTGAAAAGTGTATTTTTTATCATCTTTGACAATGACCTTCGTTGCAATCTCTCCTTCGGGACTTGGTCTTGGAAATGACTTCTTCGAAGCTTCGGAGGAGGCTGAAAAAATTTCTCCATTATCTTGGACATTGTTTACCTGCCTCGGATCAAGAGGAGGACCGTGACCATATTCTGCCCTCCGAGCCATGGCTTGATCTCCGAAGATTGTTAGAACTCCTAACTGTGTGGGCATCTTCATGCACAAGTAATTGTGATGCGCCACAGCTCCGAACTGATTCAACATGCCTCGCCCAAAGATAACATTATAAGCGTACGGGGCATCTACTACATCAAAGATAACTTCCTCAGTTCGGGCTAGTAAACCTTCTCCGAAGGTTACTTCCAGGCCTATCTGGCCAAGTGCATCTAGCGGAGGTCCTGCGAAGCCTTGCAGAGGACGAGCCGCTGGGAGGAGATGCTTCCGAGAAATGCATAACTGATCGAAGGCTTGCACAAATATAATATCTGCCGAGCTACCTCCATCAATTAGCACCCTTCGGACTTCTGTTCCTGCAATATCAGCAGTAATAACCAATGGATCTGCATGCGGGAACTTGATACCAGCTGCATCCTTCGCAGAGAAAGATATAGGAACATGAGACCACTCCGGCATTGCAGCTGCAGATGACGAAGTCCCAATGTGGCCCACTTCTCGGACGTACTCTCTTCGCTGTCTCTTGGACATGCTTCCGAGGGTACCTCCTCCGGAGATAGGGAGAACTACTCTCTTCCCTCTATCTTGCCCTTCTTCTTGCTTCGGAGGTGGCATAATGTTGGCCACCGGAGGATGCCTTGCAGCATCAAAATTTTCTATCCGCGCCACAGCCTGGACCGGCTCCGAGCGCACTGCTGCTGCTGGACTTCGGTCGGTACTACCTCGACCCGAAGTTCTCTCCAAGTATTCTCCCCGAAGGGTAAGAATAGCCTTGCAGGTGTCAGTTGCATGGCTTCGGTTCTCTCCATGAATACAGCAAAAAAGGGTCTGGCCTTTGCCAGCCGTTTTCCCTGGCGGCCTCCAGCCGCTGGACTTGTTCCCCGCAGGCTGTGGAGCTCTTGGTGCAAACTTCTGCGGGGGTGCAATGTTTAAGACCTCAGAACGAGGGTGCTTCTGCCCTCTTCTTCTATCATGTTGCACTTCGGGGACTGGCTCTTGCGGCGGAGCCGAAGTCTTCACTTCTGCTTTAACTTCTGTCAACACTGTCGAAGTAGCAGTAGTCCTCCGAAGCCAACCTTCTTCCGACTTCGAATACTCCTCGAAGTACGACATCAACTGTGATACTGTGGTGATGCTCTTCCGATGCAATTTATCCAGAAGGCCTTTATGACTGACGCCTTCCCGAGCCGCATCAACCACCGAAGATGTGGACAGCCCCCGAATTTGCGACTTCGTGTGAGCGAAGCGCTTGAAGTACTGCCTCAATGTTTCTCCGGGGAGCTGTTTCACTTGGAAAAGGCTTCCTGTCGACATGGGGGGCACGAAGGTACCCTGGAAATTACTTATGAACTTCTTCTTCAACTGTAGCCATGTCGTGATTGATCCTGGTTTTAAAGACCAGAACCATCTCAACGCCACTCCTTCAAGGGCTAACGGGAAGCACTTCGCCATAGTTTCTCTGTCTCCGCCACTAGCCTCGATTGCTAGGGCATAAGAACGCGCAAACTCACTGGGATCTTCGTCTCCGGCATACTTGCTAAGCTTCGAAGCTTTGAACCTCGGATCGAAGCGAACCTTCTGAAGCTCGGGATGCAACGGAGATTCATTGTCGTAAGAGGCGTTCTCCGGGGCTTCGGGATAGTCAAGATCGTCGTCTTCGTGCACTTCGGGGATAGCTGGGGTGGCTTGAGGGCGAAGCCTGTTCGCAGCCTCCTGTCGCCACCTCGCTACCTCGGCTTGAAGATTGGCCATTTGAGTGGCCATGTCTCCAAGGCTATCTTCATCTCCTCCGGAAGGACCTTCCGGGTCTTGAGAACTGGTATGATCAGTTCCAATCGGAATGGAGGGTGGCAGAGTGGCTCCGGGCGGTCGGAGTGTAGAAGGGGTTGGTGGAGAGGTTTCGTATCCTCGAGGGATAAAAGCCCCTTGCGGAGTTAGAGGTGGAGGGATAGTCGAAGACCCTCCGACTTCGACTGTGTCGAAGGGTATCTCTCCGGAGATCCGAGAGGACCTCCGAGTGGGATTGCGAGGTGCGCTCCGCTTAGGAGGCATGATGCAAGAAGTTGGTAGAGAACGAAGTTTTTTGGACTAAGTTCCCCACGGACGGCGCCAACTGTTGGCGTAAAAGATTACGCTAACAGGTTTCTGTAGAAAAGAAACTAACAAACGAAGTGTTTGCGAAGCAAACTGTTCTAAGCCTCCGAAAGGATAATAACTTAAAATAGTTCGAAAGTGTGTATTGATTCACTTGTAATCGGTCCCCATTACAGGGTGAAATGGGGGGTATTTATAGGCCTAAACATTAAGGAAAAGACCTATTTACCCCTCTATTACAACCGACATTAAGGAAACTATTCGGTTTCCTTAATAGGGCTAAAATGGTAAAAGACTAATCTAATAGGATAGAAGATAAGTCTTCCATCTTAGCTGGCAGAAAAGATCCTGAAGGGCTTTGGTTCGAAGACATACTTCGAACCAGTGTCTGTCTTCGGGCTTCGAACCATGTTCCGAGCATCTTCGAAGAAGGTCTTCGAACAATCTTTGAAGTAGTTGGCTGTCTTCATGCTGCTTTAGCAATAACCCCGAAGATGTGATATTTTCCCCCAACAAGTGGGCTTTGAGACTTCCGGGCGACGGCTCGGCAAGTCCGGGACTCCAGGCTCCGGCCTGGTGCATCCCAGGGTCGTAAGTGACCTAGAGTCGAAGGTGGCTCAGAGTCGAAGGTGGCTCAGCTATCGCAGGTTCGGTGAATCCACACCAAATATCCTTTTCACTACAGGACCAAGCTCCAGAAGCCTTGCTTCGCTATCTAAACACGCACCGAAGCCTCGCTTCGTGACGTGATCTAAGCTAAAGACTAAGCTTGTCAAAATCATACTTCGTTAAAAAATCTAAGTATGTTTCGGAGCCTTGCTCACGCACAGCATCCAAGTCCCAGCATGCCGAAGCATGCTTCGCTCAATTTGGTTATGCTGAAGCCTTGCTTTGCACCAAGTTAGCGCGTTCGAAGCCCAAAAGAGGCCTTCGCTCAATGAAATTCCGAGCAGCCGAAGCCCTGCTTCGCACTAAATTAAAGCATTCGAAGCCCAAAAGAGGCCTTCACTCAAATAAAATTTCATACATCCGAAGCCACCAAAAGGCGCACCCCTTCGCATTTTTTAATTTTGCCCACACCAGCAACGGCTAAGTCCTTAGCTGCCACGAGCAAGGGGGGAAGCATGTATGCGAGATGTGCGAATGTAATACGCAGTACGAGCGTGACAAGCTAAAACGTTCGAAACCAAACAATGCGAAGCATACAGACGAAGTATGCAAATATAATCCATTCATTGAATGACAATTGAGAAGTGTGTTACAGATATACTTCGAGAGCAAAATACGTATAGTTTGTATCTAAGCCTAAGAAAAATCGTGTGCGAGGCTCGAACCCTCGCTTGCCTCTCCTTCGGCCAGGGCCCCCTCGGCTGGACGAAGCCTCGTCGGAGCCCGCTCTCCCACGTCCGGTTCGTCCAGGCTCCGAAGCCCGCGGACCTCGTCTTCCACTTTGCAGGTTGCTCCAAGTTAGCGAAGCAGGCGGTGCCGTATCAAAGGCAGAAAAGTCTAAGGCTTCGTCACCCGCTAAGACCGTCCGCGAAGGTAAAAACAAAGAACCCTGAAGGTACTCCGTCTTCACAGTGGCTAGCAAATCCTGAGCTACTTTGGAGATGGCTTCGCCATTAGGCCCCCTCGGAAGCTTCAACCGAGGGGGACCTTCGAACCTAGCTACTTCGAGGACCGCCCACAACTGTTGAAGTTCTTCGGAGTCCTCGAGCACTTCGAGGTCTACACTCGGAGGCTGAGCCTGGGCAGGTATAAAAAGACCCCCGCATTCATATTAATAAGCTGATAGAGTTTTTACAAGCCTGCAGCTAAGTATTACAAAAGGCCTAAGGAGATCTACACCTTCGGAGGCGGAGGTGTCGAAGTCGAAGGCCGATCAGACGCAGCAGGCGCTTTGGATCGGCGGTGTCGAAGGGCCTTCTGGAGGTCGAGGACTGCTTCGCAGCCTTGCTCCTTCCAGGGTTCCTGCAGCCGCCGCCAGGCTCCGTGAACTTCAGCCGGAGGCGTCACCAAGTGCGGACCCCCGAAGGCCACTGGGGTCACGGAGGTTGCTGCCCGAAGGTGGTCACACCCCGCGTCATGGAGCATCTACAACACCCCTTGGCCCGTGACTCGATCGGCCATAAGAGCGAAGCCCGTCAGCGCTTCCTCCGCTATCGAAGCCGCAGTCTTCAAGAAATCGACGCGGTCCCCAATCGGGTCCTTATCGCCAATGTCCGGAGCCCGGCACTCGGTCCCTATTAACTCAAGGACCTCGGTCAGGCTCTGGGTGGCTTCGCCAAGATTGGCCATGACGAAGTCTTGAAGATTGAAGCTTAGGGCTAGAAATTATCAAATAATCAACGGTATTTTATATAAGGCCGGAGTATGTTCCCCTCTACTCCGATGTATATCTCAGGCCGAAGGTCAAGAAATTCTTCGAGAAATTCACGAAGGCCTTTGCGGTAGCCATTTAGCCCCTCGAGCTTTGGCAGGAAAAACACTTCGCCAGGGGCTTTATTGGCCTACAATAACAGCTGATGCGGAGAGCTTAGTCCGCACTTGTCAAGGATGTCAGTGGATGGGTCGATGAAGTCATCGCCCACCAACATCTCTTCAAGTTATTGCTCCGGTATGGCCTATGGCCAGATGAGGTATGGATTTAATTGGTCCCTTTCCAGTAGCCAAGGGAAATCTAAAGTTCGCAGTGGTAGCTATTGAATATTTTTCTAAGTGGGTAGAAGCAGAGCCCTTAACAGCTATCACTTCGAACAATGTACATAAATTCTTTTGGAAGAATATCATTTGCCGGTTAGGAGTGCCTAGACAACTCACAGTTGATAATGGAACACAGTTCGATGCAGAACCTTTCAGGAAGTTTTGCGAAGATCTAGGCATTCAGTTATGTTTTGCTGCAGTGAGACATCCTCAGTCTAATGGAGCTGTAGAAAGAGCCAATGGAAATATTTTGTCAGGGCTAAATCGAAGGATAGTAGGATTAGCAAAAGGACTGTGGACCGAAGAGCTTCCGAAGATTTTATGGTCCATTCGGACTATGCAAACAAGGTCCACAGGTTTTACTCCATTCAGATTACTATTCGGAGATGAAGCTATGACTCCAACGGAGCTCAAAGGAGGATCACTTCGCAGCACCGAACCGGAGATTGAAGAAGAAAGACAAGCTTCGCTAGATTTATTAGAAGAAACAAGACTTCGAGGTGTGGCAAATTTATCAAAGTATCATCAGTAGACGAAGGCTTGGTTTGACCCAAAGGTTAAGCTCAATGAACTAAGACCGGGTCATCTTGTTCTACGAAGCATTATAGCGCCAGGGAAGTTAGGAAATAAATGGGAAGGTCCGTACCTAATTGTTCGTTCAGGACGCCCTGGCTCTTTTAAATTAGCTAATTTAGAAGGTGAAGAGTTAGCACATACTTGGCATGCGGAGCACCGAAAGCGATACTTCGCATAAGGGCTTCTTGTAAATCACTTGTAATCATCTTCTGAATTAATAAAGCATATGGTCCAGATAGTGCCTTCCCCTCATAAACCTCCAGCTTCCGAGTGGACGCACTAGAACTACGGGGTTGACCGAGAGGGAAGTGTCATGAAGCTGAATCATATTTTCGGACTTCGAATCATTGGTTCGAAGCTTCCGACGTGGGGGCTGACATAATCCGGAGTCCAAGCCACCGGCTTGTAGGCATTCGTAAAAGAGCCCAAAACCACATCATACGGAGTCCAAGCCATTGGCTGGTAGACTTCCGTAAAAAGAGTCGAAGGTGGCCAAAACATGCGGAGTCCAAGCCATTGGCTGGTAGACTTCCGTAAAAAGAGCCGAAGGTGGCCAAAACATGCGGAGTCCAAGCCATTGGCTGGTAGACTTCCATAAAAAGAGCTGAAGGTGGCCAAAATATGCGGAGTCCAAGCCATTGGCTGGTAGACATCCGTAAAAAGAGTCCAAAGAGACCATTGCAAACTCCGAACCATTGGTTCGACAGAGTTCGCAAAAAAGAGCCAAAGGTGGCCAAAGCAAAACAGAGTTTGAGCCATGAGCTTCGAATGTCTGTTAGCATAGTCCAAAGTGACAAATTATCTAAGACACTAAAGGTGTCCTGAAAGTTATCTCAAGTGATTTCTTTCAAAAAACAAAGGGTACTAAGTTGCCATTCTTCAGACTACAAATAGTCGAAGACATTTTATAAGATTTTAAAAAGATCTTTAAATTGCAGAGGGGCTCCGAACCCCAAAAAATTGTACTCCGAAGTTTTTCTTTGTGCATAACCATCTTTGAATACAGTTCGAAGTTGCTTATACCCAAAGAGGGGCTAGTAAATATGGAGACAATTTTAAATCAGTATTCATTATTCGAACGAATATGTTTACAGGTTACATCATGAAAAATTGGTATCTATACCAAGAAGGAATCGAAGACCTCTTCGATCTCTAGAGCTAGGGTTGGAACGACTAGTTCCAGTGCCGGGGGTTCTAACAACTTTACGCTTAACTCTTTTGCCTCCCTTCGAAGCTCTAAAGTCCTTCTGTTCTTGTTGAAGCTCGGGCCAAGTTCGAAGCCGTTCGGGGCTCCTTTCCCAGCTTCCAAGTTCTTCAGGTTTTTTACTTCGAACTTCATCTTCGTCTTCGGACCATATAACGTTTTCAGAAGACGAAGTGTTCAAGTTAACCTCTTTTTCTTCCTCTTTAATATAAGATAGTATATCTTTGATTGCTTCGGGCACAATTACACCGGAGCTATCTCGAGGAACTAAAAATCGAGGGCGCTTATAAGCTTTTAGAAGATCGAAGGTGGTCCATAATGAGCGAAGTTCGTCATTAATGTCTAACACTTCGATATCTTCCGTATGAGGCAAAGCCTAAAAATATGATAAACAAATTTTCATCGATAAATGTTCATAAGCACAAAGATTTACATAACCAAAAATCCTAAGACATTTCTAAACATGCGGGTTCAGAGGAGGCTGACTGCTTGAAGCTTGGGTCCGAACATGCTTCTGGCGTTGACCTTCGTCGATCCAAGCCTTGATCGTAGAGCGACCTTCGGCTCTCCATGAAGATTGGAAGGCTCGCCAGGCAGCAGCCACACCATCGGAAGGAGTCAGAAGCCGCTCGTCGTCGAAGGTAATTGGGCCCTCTCCTGCGCTCGGAGTTATCGATCGGCCCAGATCTTCGTAGTAGCGTAGTAGGCCAATAGCAGCCACTTGTCCGTAGAGTTCTTCGTATCGAATCCCTACTGTCTTCATCTGCTTCGCCACTCCTTGAATCCTTTTCAACCGGCGCAGAAGAGAAATGTTATCATCAGAAGAAAGTATCCCAGTAGTACCGAAGTACTCCAGGACACCTAGCAGCTGATTCATAACTTCCGCAGCTACCTTCTCTGACTTCAGCTTATCTTCGACCAGTGTGTCCTTCACCGAAGTTACTTCTCCCAGAACTCCGGAAAGTCTAGCAGTTTCGGTAGTCAAGGTACTCTTTTGGTTCAAAAGCTGACTAGCTTCCTCTTGGAGTCTGACAAGTTTGGTCCCCGCAGTAGCGTGCTCCGCCCGCATTCTTTCAATTTCTGCTCGAAGCACAATTCTTTCTGCTTCGAGCTCTTTATTTGCAGCCTCTAAACCTTGTCTGGCCCTGCGCTCCGTTTACACTATACTGTCCATTTGAACCACTCGGCCTTCGGAGATGGTAAGATTCCGTTGAAGGATGGTATTTTCCTCTCGAAGACGAGCGATTTCTTGATCATTCGATATATTCGCAGCTCGGGCCAAGACTGTTTGCTGCGAAAAGAAAAAACCAAGGTAAAAATTTATTTGTAGGTAAATTCTATGTTATTTCACAGATGCTTCGTACCTGGTAAGCTGCGCATTCCATAGCAGCGTTAAGCTCCGACCTGTCCGCTTTGCTCAGAATGGCCACTAAGTTGGTCTCCCCTATGTCACGACTAGCTCGATCCAAAGGCTCGAGCAAAGTCCGAAGACCAGTTGTTCACTCTAAGAAAGGAGCTAGAAGGGGGAGCATACTTATTGCCTGTTGGTCATCCTCGTCCAGCGAAGGGCCGGAGTGTTGGCCTGTAGTCTTCGGAGCCCCTGGAGACTGGCCCCCCTCGGTAGAGTGACTCTCGTCTGTTGATTCAGACGGAGTTGATCCGGAACTCACAGCAGGGAGGGGTTCTATATTCCTTTTGCCTCTTCCAGGCCCCATTTGAGTGGCTCTTGGGATTGGCTCCGAAGTCGTCGAAGGTCCAGGGATTATTTCTTCTTGCCGGACTTCTTCCACAGGAGCGGACTCTGTAAAAAAAAGAAAGGTGTTATACTTCGTATAAATACGCAAAATAAGCATAAAAGAATTATTCAAAGTCTACCTTCGACATTCTGGCGAGGGGTAATCATTGGACTGTTCGGCGGATCGAAGGCGAGATCTTCGTCCGAATCAGCCGTTAAATCTTCGACTGCAGGAGCACTTTCCTGAGCAGTCCTTGTTGCCTCTTCAGGAATTGAAGCCATAGTAACTTCGACTCCACCTTCATCCGTAGGAACTTCGCCCTGAGGTAAATCCTCTTGAACTGCCGAAGTCCTTGGTTGCTCAAGGTTATCTCGAGACTCCGGCACGTTCGCAGGTACTTCGGCTTGCGCAGTCCTTTGAGATGCATCTTCGTCTATCAGACGCAAAAGCAACCTCCATTCGTCCTCTTGGGAGTTAGAGACTGAAGCCCTTGGGCTCGAAGGTGCGGGATTCTTTGGTTTCCGAGCCACCTTCTTGACCGGAGTCTTGGCGGAGCTCGAAGTTGCAGCTTCGGCTTTCCTCTTTTTGGGTCCTTTCTCCGAAGGCACCCAATCCATCAAAGGGGGCGGAGTGATTTCCAGCATTCCCCACACTCTGTTAGATCTCTCCCAACTCCCGACCAACTTGATTCTCCATTCCTTTTTGGTCGGAGTTGGAGCGCCCAAAATCTTCTCCGAAGCCCTTACGATTTGCTCCGAAGTAATAGGGGCTGAAGAAGCTAAAAAATGAATTAAGTTAGTTATTTCTTCGAATGAATATGCATAATACATGTTGTCTTTGAAGTTACCTGCAGGGCTCGAAGTCGAAGTGATTTTTCGGAGACCGCCTTCCGAATCCTCTTCGAAGATGATAGGCCAATTGGCCATCAGCGGAGGGATTTGTAACCCGAGGAACTCTTCGGCTAAGTCTCGCATGCTCAACCTTCGACTGATCTTCTGAAGTAAGCTAAGGCGAGCTTCGAGCTGACCTTGGTCTGGATGCACTAGGGCTTCCTTCCGGAATTGGATGTCTTTCAGAGGTCCGGCCAGAGGATTGCTCGCCCCAACTTCGGCATAAAACCATCTCATGACCCAGTCGGTGTACCATCTTGCATTGATGGCCTTAGCAGGAAATTGGAGGGCGTATTCATCCCGAAGCCTGAAGTTAATACTTCCGAAGGCTACTACCACTTTTTCACCTCCGGAGCCTACGAAGGTTTTTGGCTGGCATGATGCTCTGTGTAGCGCAACGAAGATCTCTGCCCTCCCCTCACAGCCTTCGGCTCTCAACGCCCATTCGAAGATAGCTAAGCGAGCTACTGCGTTCGGAGAAAGTTGAGGAAGGGTGACGTGAAACAAATCAAGTACCTCGGCCAAGAAGTCCACTGCTGGAAGGCCTAAGCCGGCTTCGAAGAAGGCTTCGAAGACGACCACTTCTCCGGGCCTTGGCGACGGGATGAGTTCCTTTCCAGGTTTTCGGATCATGACTCCGGTACTAATCTTCCCTTCTACTGCGACCGCCAGTGATTCTCTCTTGCAGGTAGAAGGTCCCAGTTGGAAGGATTGATCCAAGTACTTCGTTGATGGTGGGCAGAGACCTTGATCATCAACATTTTGGGGATTTCCCCCTCCTGCCGCCATGGATGCTGTTGCGGGTGTTGGAGTTGTCGTCGCCAACGCCGCAGATGTCGCTGCTACAGCCGCCTGCTACCGAGCCAAGGCCGAAGGGGCTCCAGAACTCTTGGTTTTCGCCATTGAAGTTACTGGGTTGCTTTGGAGTAAAAATGGAGGCTAGGGCTCAAAGGGCTCAAAGGGTGTTTGTTTGCAAGAGAGCAGCGGAAAGGTAATCAGGAAAGTTCTAGGCCCTCTATTTATAACCTAGACTTTACATTTTTTACCGTTAGTCCATGCCGTTTCGCATTCTTGCCCGTTATTTTTCTCCGAAATTAACGCACTCCGTAACTTCCGTTAGAAGAAGGAAGGTAACGGCTATTTCTTCTAAGTCTAGAAGGCTTTCAAGCTTCTTGAGTCATTTCTAAGATAGTTCGAAAGTAACTGTCCTAGAACTGATTCGGAGTTTTATATCTTCGTACATTTCAGAGATAAATTAAAATTTAATAACCCCTACGCCTAGTTATTTTTTCTTCCGTATACTGCTCTCCTAACATTACAGGTTTAACGGAGAAGCGTATTCGAGGGGCTACTGTTGGGGGAAAATATTCCATCCTCAGGGTTATTGCCGTAACAGCACAAAGGCAGATAATGGATTCGAAGGTTTCCAAACGTCCATCTTCGAAGATGTCCTGAGTCAAGCTCGAAGTACGAAGATAGGCATTGGTTCGGAGTATATATTCGAACTAAGGCTCTTTGAGATCTTTTCTGCCAGCTAAGATGGAAGATTTATCTTTTATCTCATTAGATTAGTCTTTTACTATTTTAGCCCTATCAAGGGTACCGAATAGTTTCCACTATGTCGGTTCTAATAGAGGGGTAAATAGGTCTTTTCCTTAATATTTGGGCCTATAAATACCCCCATTTCACCCTGTAATAGGGACCGAATACAAGTTATTCAATACACACATTCGAACTATTCTAAGTTGTTATCCTTTCGGAGGCTTAGAACAGTTCACTTTGCAAACACTTCGTTTGTTAGTTTCTAATCTACAGAAACCTGTTAGCGTAATCTTTTACGCCAACAGATGGTGCCTCTCCGGAGATCCGAGAGGACCTCCGAACAGGGTTACGAGGTGCGCTCCGCTTAGGAGGCATGATGTAAAAAGTTGGGAGATATGCTTCGATGTAAGGATTCCACTGGAAGGATTGGGAAGTGGGCAGTTGAGCTAGCACCCTTCGGCATATCTTTCCTAGCAAGGACATCAATCAAATCGCAAGTCTTAGCAGATTTTGTAGCAGAATGGACTCCACCTGCAACTTTGGTTCCGGAGCAGTCAAGTGACGGAGTTTGGACTGTTTATTCCGATGGGGCTTTCCAAGCATCCGGAGCAGACATTGGAGCAGTATTAATTTCACCTTCAGGGCAAAGAGCAATGTACTCCGCAAGACTCAACTTTAAGTCTACCAATAATATAGCGGAGTATGAAGGGATTTTACTGGGACTTCGAAAAGCACGTGCTCTAGGGGCTACAAGAGTTGTTATAAAGACAGATTCTCAGATAGTAGCAGGGCACGTAGATAAAAGTTTCCAGGTTCGACATCCATAGCTTGCAAAGTACTTAGAAGAAATCCGTAAGATCGAAGCACACTTCAAGGGTATTTCCATTCGGAGTATACCAAGAGCAGAAAATGTGCAAGCGGACATCTTAGCAAAAGCTGCAGCCGGAGCTGTGGATGTACCAGAAGAAGCTTTCTATGAGGAGCTCGGTACACCTTCGGTGCCACAAATTCCCTCTACAGTCCTCTCCTTCAGCCAGGGCCCCCTCGGCTGGACGAAGCCTCGTCGGAGCCCGCTCTCCCACGTCCGGTTCATCCATGCTCCGAAGCCCGCGGACCTCGTCTTCCACTTTGCAGGTCGCTCCAAGTTAGCGAAGCGGGCGGTGCCGTATCAAAGGCAGAAAAGTCTAAGGCTTCGTCACACGCTAAGACCGTCCGCGAAGGTAAAAACAAAGAACCCTGAAGGTACTCCGTCTTCACAGCGGCTAGCAAATCCTGAGCTACTTCGGAGATGGCTTCGCCGTTAGGCCCCCTCGGAAGCTTCAACCGAGGGGGACCTTCGGACCTAGCTACTTCGAGGACCGCCCACAACTGTTGAAGTTCTTCGGAGTCCTCGAGCACTTCGAGGTCTACACTCGGAGGCTGAGCCTGGCAGGTATAAAAAGACCCCCGCATTCATATTAATAAGTTGATAGAGTTTTTACAAGCCTGCAGCTAAGTATTACAAAAGGCCTAAGGAGATCTACACCTTCGGAGGCGGAGGTGTCGAAGTCGAAGGCCGACAAGACGCAGCAGGCGCTTTGGATCGGCGGTGTCGAAGGGCCTTCTGGAGGTCGAGGACTGCTTCGTAGCCTTGCTCCTTCTAGGGTTCCTGCAGCCGCCGCCAGGCTCCGCGATCTTCGGCCAGAGGCATCACCAAGTGCGGACCCCCGAAGGCCACTGGGGTCACGGAGGTTGCTGCCCGAAGGTGGTCACACCCCGCGTCATGGAGCATCTGCAACACCCCTTGGCCCGCGACTCGACCGGCCATAAGAGTGAAGCCCGTCAGCGCTTCCTCCGCTATCGAAGCCGCAGTCTTCAAGAAATCGACGCGGTCCCCAATCGGGTCCTGATCGCCAAAGTCCGGAGCCCGGCACTCGGTCCCTATTAACTCAAGGACCTCGGTCAGGCTCTGGGTGGCTTCGCCAAGATTTGCCACGACGAAGTCTTCAAGACCCCGGGCTCATTGGCAGAGCGAAGCATTCTCCTTCGCCTGCCGAGCATCGGCGTCCTTCGAAGCCTGGAGCTCCGCGCGGAGCCGAGCCATCTCCAAAGCCAAAGCTTCCTTAGCCTTGTCGGCTTCAGTCTTCGCCGCCTCCTCCGCGGCCTCGGCCCGCCTTCGTTTCTCGGCTTCCACCGAGACTTCGCGGCGAAGGGCCTCCTTCTCCTCTGTGAGGCGCTCCATCCGCCTGTCTGTGGAAGTCAAAGCTGCCGCATTCAGTGCGAAGGCCTGCAGAAATTCAAGAAATCATAAGTACTAACGAAAGGCTAAAATATAGTTCGAGGCTGCAAGGGGCTTCGCTCACCCATATAAGGACTTCGTTCGAACTGACGAAGAGATCCGTGGGATTCAGATGGCTAAGTTGGGCCACCAAGTCCCCTGCCTCCGCAGAAGCACAAGCCTCACGGAAGCCGTGGATCGCCGCCTCCGTCACGCCCTCCCTCGGCTTGAAGGGGTGAACCACTGCCACGGTCGCCTGCGCGGGCTTCGGCGAGGCGGGGCTCAAGCCCACCACGTCGACGTCTTCGTCGCTTCGAGGGACCTCGCGGCCTCCACTGCCTTCGTCGTCGGACGAAGTACTTTCAGACTCCGAATCGCTGCCACTGCCGCTGCTACTGTCGCTGCTGCTCGAAGCTTCCGTGGGCTTCGCGTCGGCGGACTTCGATCCGACTTCCCCTACCGGCTTCGCCACGATGGACCTCGCTTCGGCATCCTCTACAGAATGGCCAAGTCAAAATCCGCATATTGAAAAGAAGCAGGTTAGAAGGATTTACCTTCGTAAGAGATTTCGTCGAAGGAAAGGGGGGCGAGGTGCGTCCCCCAGTCCCTTCGCTGCGAGGCTGGCGTATCGGCCTTCGTGCTCGTCGAAGCCACCGCCGTAGCCTTCACTACCTTATCGGTAGCCAGAGCACTTGTGGGCTCCGCTGCTACCTCCTCCGGAGTAGGGACCTCGGCCGCGGGGACCTCCAACCGAGGCCCCGAAGCATCCGGTTCGTCCTCATCCCCCCTCTTCCTCTTGGCTCCAGCCGACGAGGTAGTCAGGTGGGCGAAGTCCGGCAGAGCAGGGAGCCCTCCGAGGTCGAGCGCGGTCCATACTCTATTCCAGCAATCCTAGGACCCCACCAGTGCGAGGCGCTGGGTCTGCTCCTCGGGGGTCGGAGTCCCGACGACTCGGTCCGCCGCCACGATGGCCTCCTCCGGGGTCCTCATTTCGAGGTCAGCTTCATGAAAAGTTTGAGTTAGAAGTGAAAATCTACGAAATATAAAAGGCGAAGAGATTGCGAAGCCTTACAGAAGCGTTCGAAGGCCAACTCGCTAAGTTCCCCTCGACCCGAAGCCTGGAAGAGCCCCTCCGGCCAGGAGCGCGCGAGGGGGCTGAGCCGGAGGGTGATGAACTCCTCCGCGAGGTCCCTCATGCTCATCTTCGCCGCCACTCTCCGGAGCAGCAAGATCCTCGAGCGAAGGATGTCTTCGCTAGTCTTCACCACCCCTTCGCGCCGGTACAAGATGTGGGCGTTGGTACTCCGAAGGGGGGAGTTCGCGCCGGCGGAGGCGTAGAACCACTCCTGATCCCACTTCGAATACCATTTGTTGTTTACAGCCCTCACCGGGAAGGCGTCCTGGAACTCCTTCCGGAGCTGGAAGTTGGCGCTGCCGAAGGCCAGCGCCCTCTTGACGCGGTCTGTCCCCTCCCTCGGCTTCGGCTGGCAGTTGGCGTCGTGGAGGGCGACGATGATGTCCGCACGGCCCTCGCAGCCCTCGGCCCTCATAGCCCATTCAAAGACAGCCAACCTCGCCACTGCGTTGGGCGAAAGTTGAGGGAGCTCGAGGTTGTAAGCCTTGAGGACTTCGCTCAGCATCCCCACTGCTGGCAGGCCGAGGCCGGCTTCGAAGAAGGCCTCGAGCACTACCACTTCGTCAGCCCGAGGCCTCGGCACGGCCTCCAATTTCTCTGGAACCCTGAGTTGGATCTTTGCTGCGATCCTACCCTCGCAGGCCCTCCGGACGGACTCCTCCGTGGAAATCGACGCCCTCATCTCCAAAGTCTGCTCGAACTTGTCGGAGGGCATCCGAAGGTCCCTCGGCCCCAATCGCCTAACTGCAGGCTTCGCTGCCGTGGCCGCCGCCGCCGCTGCCTGCACTTGGGCGGAGCCCAAGCTCGAGCCCAAGGCCAAAGGCTTCGCCACTGCTTTCTTCGGCATTTTGGTGGGACTTCGACGCGAGGGGCTAGAAGCTAGCGAAGGGCACTCTGCGCGAAGCCAAGGAGGAGAAGAGAGCGAAGGTCGTAAGGCGATGAGAAGAAAGAAAATGAGTGCGTGCCGAAACCGCACGCGGTAAACCCCTATTTATAGGCGCGGTAAGAATTCCAATCGTCGTGGGCCGAACCCACTGCCGAGTGGGCCTCCGGCGAAGGCGAAGCGGCCCGGCGCAGGGTAACGGTAACTTTCTAGCCGTTGCGGAGCCGTTCGGGCTCCCCGAGGTCGCTCTGACAGCTGGCACAGGCATTTATTATCTGCGGTTTTTGAGGTTACCTTCGGTCCAAGCTCCGAAGGCATGTTTGTCCGAAGTTGTAATTTTCGGGTCATTTGTCCCAATGACGCACGCACCCCTTCGTCTCGAAGGCCTGCACGCGAGGGGCTACTGTTGGCGCAATATATTTCCCCTGAACAGGGGCCAAATGACGTCATCCTCCGGCAACCTTCGGCCCAGAGCCCGACACTGTCGAAGCCTGTTCCTTCCTGAAGAAGCTGTTTCCAGGTCCAGGGTTCCTTCTGGAGTGAAGCCCCCGGGCCCCGTCGAAGCCCTCTGGAGCGAGGTCTCTCGGAGCCCTCCGGAGCGAAGCCCTCAAGATCCCCTGAAGACCGCCAGAAGCTAAGTCTCAGGCTAACTTCGAAGCCAGCCTCCGGGCCTTCTTCGGAGTCAGCCTTCGAGCCCTGTCCGGAGTTAGCCTTCGGGCTCCCTTCGGAGCTCCTCAGAGCAAGCCTCCGGACCCTCTCCAGCCAGTTGAAAGCCAAGTCTCCGAGACCTCAGTTTGGAGCCCGTTCGGAGTATGCTTCGAAGCCTCCTTCGGAGTATATTTCGAAGCCTCCCTCGTAGCCTGCGCCAGGAGCTCCGGCCTCTACTCCGAACCCAATAAATATCTACACCTCGCTACAGTATAGAGGCCATACCGGGGGCCCCTCCGCCCCTGGTATGTCGCTTAGCTGGTCAAAGTATGATGTTGTCTGACACGTCTGTGAAGCTGTAAAACACTTTTGTACTCTAGCTAGCTCTTTTTCCCTGTTTACCCCTGTGAGCCTAGAACTCATAGAGGGCTTCTCGGTCTTTTCCTTAAGGCCTGCGTGCCTATAAAAGCTGGGCCAAGCCCTTGTAACAGGATACCTTCTCCAGAGCCAGGAGACCCTGGAATTTACTACTCCATACCGAGGCATACCATGCTAAATCCACCATAAACTGGACGTAGGGCTATTATCCCTTAGGGGAGGTCCGAACCAGTATAAATTCTTTCTCCCTCTGAGAGAACCCTTCGGGGTTCATTTACACTCCGTATACACATATACAAAACATGTGCTGTAGCTAACAAAATTGCTACAACACCAGCAAAATACAATTATACCAAAAAATAGAGGAGTTGTTAGACCAACCAAATTAAGTCGGTCGGACCATGCGAAGTATGTAATTTTACCCCAAAAAGACAATGGAGCCGAAGTATACTGGAAAGGGGGCTTCGGCCTTCTAGCTAGTCAGACCGATGCCTTCGAACGGGGTCACTGAGGGTGGCCTCGGCATTCTAGTGCGAAGCGCTCTCCGAGTGGTCAGATCGACTAGGATACCCAATCAGACTGACAGTGAAGCCTCAGTCAGTTCGGGGCTTCAGCGTCATGGGGTCAGGGACGGAGTATACTTTGGTACGAAGTATATGTCGGTGCATAGTGTGCTCTAGCGCAGAGTAGATCATTGCGGAGGGGTCCGGTCGGACCGACGAAGGGATGGCGGTCGAACCGGGGATGGCTTCGGGTGCATGGTTTCGGCACGCACGGTGTGGAGGGCTGCGAGGACCGTGCCGGCAACAGCCTAACGGCCCGTCATGGCATTTCCTGGGCAGACCTACGAAGCACTGTCGGTCGGACCGACATGCTTCGGTCTGAGTGCCTAGGGGCTCCGGCGACCCTGTAAATGATTGCCAATCGCCCCCAAACCTCTTGGCAATTATTTTAGGAGTGATTCCTCTGCAAAACAGTAAGAGATCAAATACAATTCGGCATAGAGACCAAATTCCCAAGGGTAGCGAGAAAAACCGATAAAAATGATAAAGACGATAAAAATCCATTATGTGGATTAAACAGGTTATTCACATGCGAATCAACAAGGCTTACCATAGTTACGACGTGATGTGCGGAGGGATTTTTGCGCAAACCCACGGAGATGGACTGAACTAATGCGGAAAAGTAGATGAAAGTGGATGTACGATTCAAAACTAGGGTTTTGAAGTACTCATCTGTGGAGATACCCTTTGAATCGGCCTCACCCATTTATTTATAGGGGCTAGTATCAAGTTCCCCGACTTCTAAATTGAGTAGGATTCGGCCAAAAGTGGTTAGGATTTATTTAGAGATAAAAACAGCCCGAAATCAAACTCTATCTCTATTTTCAGACTTGGCCGTTCGGACCAGACCCATTGGGCCGGTTAGACTGGCCTGTGCCAGGGAAGGTATATTTTTGGCCCAAATTACCAAAAATTGATATTTTATCAATCTTGACCATTAATGCCATTTTTTTCTATCAACACATGCCCCTGCCTTTTATCAAAATTAGTGAGCTAAAAGCCAAACGGGCTAAAGACGATATACTACATATCAGCCTTTTGACACATTAAGCGCTTGCCTTGTAGAGACTCTAACAAGTATGCATTACCTGGAGCGATTTCGGCTACCTTAAAAGGACCTTCCCAACTAGCCGACCATTTACCAAATTTGGGACTTTTAGTGCCTAAGGACAAAATCGTCTTCCAAACCAAATCACCAACTTGAAATCATTTTGCTTTTACTCTTTTGTTGTAGGCTCGAGCTACTCTCCTCTTATCGTTTTCTATAGCCTCTAGATCCCTTAACCTATTATCGGTCACTTCTTCCAAATTATCCTTCAAAAGAGTTTCATATTCATCGACCCATAAGCCATCTTGGTTAAGAAATCTTAATGAGCCAAGATCTACCTCTACTAGTAGAACAAATTCTTGTCCATATACTAACTCATATGGACTAACTTTGGTAGCACCATGCTTTGTAACTCTACAAGCCCATAACGCCTCAGAAAGCACTTCATGCCACCTTTTAGGGAACTCTTAAATTTTCTTCTTAATGAGCTTAATTACAATTTTGTTACTAGACTTGGCCTGACCATTGGCCTGAGCATAGTATGGTGAAGTGTTTATCAACTTAATACCATAAAATTCGACAAAGTATCTCACTTCTTTAGAAATAAATGAAGTACCCTGATCTATAGTGAGAGATTGGGGAATACTGAATCTATGTATAATGTGGTTCAAGATGAAATCAGTTACCTCGTTATGAGTCATGTTCTTGAGAGGCACGGCGTCGCTCTACTTGGTGAAATAATCTATTGCCATCAACATCAACCAATGCCCTTTTGAAGAGGAAGGATAAATTTGGTCGATGATGTCCAAGGCCCAACCTCAGAATGGCCATGGTTTGATAATAGGATTAAGTAAAGCTGCAGGGGCAAGCTGAATATTACCAACATCAGTGCTCACCAATTCCCCACTTGAATTGGCATCCAAGTCACAAATTTGATGTTGCCCCCCTAAGCCCTGACTCGATTTGGCATGTGTCGGTCAGACCGGCCTTGGTCGGCCGATCAGACCGCCTATTGCCGAATGGCTGAAAAGGGCCAGTCGGACCGTCTTGACATGGCTAGTCAGACCGACAGTACACCTGCGGTCGGACAAGCCCTACCAGGTCAGTCAGACCGAAGCGCGCTATATGAGCTGGCACTGCATTTTCAAACATCGGCTTTCTTGTGCGAAAAATTTACCTCTTTTCACTTGATAGCCAGATGCTTGTTGAGCGAAATCATTCGCTAATGAGTTGGCTTCTCTAGAACCATGAGATATTTCAAAGTCATCAAAAGTGGAAATTATGTCAAGATATTTATCCAATTAGCTGTTTAGCAAACCATTAAAATAGTGAGCAATTTTAGGTACTTGTTGCACAACTAATAGAGATTCACCATATGCATGAACTTGTTTAACACCCGTGGAATCTAGCAATTCAAGTCCTAGCAATAAAGCTTCATATTCAGCTTGATTATTAGTAGAAGGAAATTCTAAACGGGCCGAGGTATAAAAGCGCATACCATTAGGTGATATGAGAACCACTCCAATACATTGGCCACTCTTGCAAGCCGAACCATCAAAATAAAGTTTCCATGGCACTACCTCAATTAGAGTAACATCGCTAACCCAATTGACATCTACCTGGTGATCAATTATAAAGTTAGTGACGATTTTGCCTTTCATAGCTCTGAAAGTTTCATAAGCCAAATCATATCCAATCAAAGCATAAGCTCACTTTCCGATTCTACCACTTAGAATCAGCTTCTGTAACATGTATTTTATGACATCGGTTTGACAAGTAACAATACATGCGCTAGGGAGAAGATAGTGACGTAACATGGTACATGCATAATAAAGTGATAAACACAAACATTCCACAAATAAGTACCTTGTCTTGACATCGAGCAAGCGAAGGCTGAAGAATGTGATGATGTATTCTCGTCCCTCCACCTCTTGAGTCAACACAGCTCCAATCACGCTCTCTTCCATGGCGACATATAGCCAAAATGGTATTATGGCCTTGGGCACCTTCACCACTAGTGGTGATGATAAGCACTCTTTGATATTTTTGAAGGCGCCTTGCTGACTTGCCCCCCAAGTGAACTCAGCCTCGTTCTTTAGCCGGAGTATGGGGTCAAAAGCATTGATCTTTCCAGACAAGTTAGATATAAAGTGTCGCAAATAATTCTTCTTGCCTAGCAACTTTTGCACATCTCTCTTGCATGTCAGTGCTTCAAAGTTCTTAATCTTCTCCAGCCTCTTAGGATAAATGTCTATACCTCTTTCATGAATCATGAATCCTAAGAACTTGCCTGTCGACACGCCAAAAGCAAACTTGAGTGGGTTCATCTTTAAGCCATACTGATGCATTCTATCAAAAGCTTAGTACCTTGTGTCGTGTAAATGTCCTCTTCATCCATAAAAATTTGATTATAACCAACGTTGACAATAAGAAAACTTAGTACCTTGTGTCTTGAAGCAACATTGATCAGCATGTCGGCTATCAGCATGGGGTACTCATCCTTCGGGGTGGCCTTGATCAAGTCCTAAAATCAATACCCACACGAATATTGCCACTTCCTTTCTTCTCTACAGGCACAATGTTAGCAACCCATTCAGTATACCTGCATGGCCTAAAAAAGTCAGCCTTGAGTAATAGTTCTATCTCTTCTTCAACTCGGTCATACACGGCAAATTAATGCGATGAGGGGGGTGTTTATAAGGCCTAAACCCCGGTTTAATATGTAGACGATGCTCCACAAGCTCACGGCTTAGTTCGGGCATCTCACTATACTACCATGCGAAACAATCAACATACGACCGAAGCAACTTTATTATTTCGGCCTTTTCATTAGCTGGTAAATTTTTGTTTACAAAAGTCGGCGTCGGAATACTACCATCGCCTATATCGACCTCTTCTAGGGGGTCGGCCGACGCAAAACATTTACCTAACTTCTATACTTCGCTAAAATATTCAATGGCTTTTGCAATACCGTCTTTAGAAGACCGATATTGCTCTACACGAGACTTCAGCCAATCAAGATTACTCTTACTTTTCAAGACCACTAATTTAACGACAGGGGTGATACACCAGTCGGCTTCACAGACACAAGAACAAAGCATCCCTTAGACACGCTAACAAAGTCATAATCTTAGAGATCTCTACCTGATAGACACTCTACCTTAGCATGGATGGCGTCAATAGATACATCGGCCAACACAACATGAGCTGAAGTATGAGTTGGTACCACCTCCACATCATCGTCATCTCACTGTATTAGGCACTGGTGCAAAGTATACGGAATACATCAATTTGCGTGAATCTAATCACACCTAAGTAGCACATTGTATTTACCTTGCACATCGACGACGAAGAACACCGTCGGCAACATCTTGTTGCCTACAGTCAGCTCTAGACAAAGTACGCCCTTGGCCTCAGAGCTATCGCCGTTGAAGCCGTTGAGCATTAGGTTGGTCTTCTTCAAATCTTCTTCACCCTTGCCGAGCTTCTTTAAAAGAGAGTACACCATCAAGTTGACGGTAGCACCTACATCAACCAACATCCTGGAGATCGGATTCTCGTCAATGTGCCCCTTGACATAGAGAGGCTTCATGTCACGAGCCGTATCCTCGGACATCACAAAAATGGCATCCCATGGGCCAAGGATTAACTATGCGACCTCTGCCTCGTCTTATGGTAGTGCGAACTCCACATGAAGCATGACGACATTTATGTCCATTGCTTGAGGTGCGGGCCCCTCGGACATAGGCGTGTAGTCATCGTCGAGCATGTCGTTGTCAATTGCAATGGGAGCCATGATGCTTACCTCAACCGGCTTGGGCTTTAAGACTTGCTTCATGACTAGCCAAGGATGGATTTCCTCGAAGATAGCATCTCGCTCATCCTCGGCCTTTTTCTTGTGCATCTCCTGTGAGCGCAGATGTTACAGGCACATCTTCTGTGTTTTGGACATACCCGGAGGTGCCCAAGATGGTTGTGGCTTAGTACCATGTGCCACCAACATGGTCCTCGAATTTTTGGCCGAACGGGAATTGCCTAGATCGGCCTTGGGATCCTTGCGCTCGATAGGAATTCTTTCCTGTACCCTGTCGGTCAGAACATACTATGTCTGTCAGATTTTCCATGGGGGGCCGGTCGAACTGTACTGTGTCGGGCTCCTAGGACAAGCCGGTCGGACCGGCCATAGTGGGCCGGTCGGACCGGGCCTCGGGGATGGCTTCGACCAGACCCGGGGACTTACATCCATCGTGCTTCGGTGAGGGGGCTTTTGGGATTGGGACTTCCTAAGACCCTACCTTGACGGTGATAGCTTCGCAATCCCTTCCCATTGCCCCTCCATGGCTGTCTTCTTTAGCTTCGTTCTGTGCGAGTCAACTTAGTGGTAACACGGACAACCTATGGAAGATGTTCCCCTTCGACGCATCCATCTGCCCCTACCAATCATAGTGCTGCGAAGGAACAAATGGGGTGACGCCATACTGCGAAGGGTACTCCAACAGTGAAACATAGCTCGTAGCCCATGGTGACTCTGCCCAATGATACAACGGAGGGATCGGGACCTCTAGTGTCTTCGTCCACTATGGGCCTAACCCATCATTTTGGAAGAGGTTCCACAACGTCGAAGGGATGTCGGACCATATTACCGAAGGGTCCCACACTACTACAAAGTGACACTGTAGCAGCAGGCAAAAACATACTATAGTGGCGGGCAACCAGTCCACGACTACTCTAACGCCACTACTAACCCTGGTTAGTAGTGGAGGGAAGAGTGCTCGCCACGGCTGTGTCAATAGCAGTGGCGGGCTCGATGATGTCATATTCCCACCACTACTGATAGTCGTAGCAGTGGTGGGCAAATGATGTCAGCGAGCCCTCCACCATTGTGTGAACAGTAGTGGCGGGAGCGTTGATGTCATCTGCTCGCCACTGCTATGACTAACAACAGTGGCAGGTAGAGGACGTCAACGTGCCCGCCACTACTGTGTTTTCCCCATTACACAAAAAGTTATAAACCTTAATTCACACAGTCCCACAAACAAAAACACAGAAATATACAGCTTCACAAAGCCATCCACATCCATAGCAGCAACACAACCACAAAAATTATCAGCTCCCACAACCATCGACAGCAGCAACACAACATCAACACAACAACAACCCATCTCATCAATTTACAAATTTACAAAGTTTACATTTCATCACACATCAAGTTTACCAAGTTTACATCTATCAAAACTTCAAAATTAACAATGGTTCACAAATACATGCTCATTGTGTTTGGTGTTTCTTCTTGGAAGGCCAACTCTTATCTTGCGCATCTTATTTTTGCTTTTGCGCTTCAAAATTCTTGGAAATTTGTTGTTCAAGCCGTTTAGGTCTTCCGTCCCAACATAAAAGAGTTGGATGCTTGGCCACATCACCCTCAAGATCGAAGAGTATTCCATGCTCAGGAATAAATTTATGCATCGTGAAGCGGCCCATCCTTGATACGATTCCATACATCTTTGCATCAAAGAGTTGGCTCTTCCCGGCAACGGTTGATGGACCCAACGTCTGCATACGTAACATATAAGTACGTACATTGCATGTTATATTAGATTAACACACAATAAATCAACTTACTTCTTTAGTATCCTCAGATACTGTCCGCGCATACTTTCCTAAGTCATTGCTCATGAAATTAAAGTGTAATACCCACAATGCAACGAACCAGGAAGTTGTTTGTTACACTTCAAAATAGACAAAGTTAGAACGATAATATATATTGTGGCTTTATTATTTGAATTAAGAAATTTCAAAATATAATCTTACTGGATAGTTGGTTGTGATATGCATTTCTTTCGGCCTTTGTGGATCACGTGGGCCATGTAACTTTTCCACGTAATATTTATATGCACTCTAAAGAACATTTATTATATCTTGATATTCTTTTTTAGGTTTGTCAAGAGAGTCGAGCACCCAAACCCTAGAGTTCTTTGGGTATATCAGAAGTGCAATCCAATGATCACTATTGAAAGAAGTAATATGTGATTATGTTAGTTTCATAATCGATAAAACGTGATTAAGTGGATATAGTGGGTATACTTACTTAAAGTTATATGCCCCACTTATCATTTCTCTGTCCCTCCATTGAAACACGCACCGCGCAATATACAACGCAACACAATTCCTTTTATTCTTCTTAAATGTGTCTTGGTCTTTATTGAAAATCTTCCTTTGAAACTTTTTCCGACCCGCACTCCAGTACTTTGCATCATTCTGGTTTAGTACTGGGTTCAGTGTATTTTGATTTATTAATGATGGGTTCAAGTAACCATATTTTTTAGAGCCATCAGAACATGAATTCAAACTGCATATGTTATGAAACACTAGTCAATATAAGACACGATTGATTTTTGCTTTGTATTTACAAATTAAAACTACTTACAGGCACCAGAGTATCATGCTTGTGATGTCGGTTCGCTTCAGATGGAACATCCGGTGGAAGTTTTCAAAAAATCGTACAAGATTAAACTCTAGGCAGTTGAAAACTTCTTTTGGAACCTTCACTTCTATTTGCATAACTCCCAACGAAGACACTTCAAGATACCAGTCATGAAATGATTTCAACTCCCAGTTCATACTCTTAAGTACTCGTTGGGGTAAGAATGGTTTGCCTGGTTCGTACTCAATAAAATCATCGTCTCCGTATGTCCATTGATCTACAGAAAGTGAGCCATGTTTTTGTACTGGAGCCTTTAAGTGAGCCTCTACGGGCATAGAACGTGTTTTCCCCATAGTACTAAAGAACTTGAGCATTTCAGACTTTGGCTCAGAACATTGCCCAACTTGAATAATTGTCTTGTGGATTGTGGGCTTTGGGCGTGCCTCTTGATTCTCGGGCTCGAGCTCGGTAGCTTGAACTGACTCTTTCAGTTGATCAGGCTTGTCCATTGGCTCTATCACTTGAGGCTCGGCCGTTGGAATTGACTCTTTGACTTGATCAGGCTCGGCCACTAGAACTGACTCTTCCACTTGATCAGGCTCGACCACTTTAGGATCATTCACTTCCTTCGGCACGTGTTGTTGAGCCATTTGTGGATGTGCCACTTTTTCAGGCAAGTGTTCCTCGAGTTCTTGAGCCATTTGACGATCTGCCACTTTATCGTGCACTGGCTCCTTCTCTTCCTCTTCCTCCATCTCATGCTCAACAACAGGTGATAAAGATCCTATATTTTGCATATCATGAGATGAAGGATATGTGGGGGATTGCAATGAGAAAATAGGTGATCTACTCTGAGAACTTGTCGGAGACTGCCTCTTGAGTAATTAGATATCTCGGCTAGCCCGTAAGACAAAGTTATTTAGTGCATCTCCGATTGTCTCAATCCCCTCATCAGGCATTGGAAGATCCAAGGGGTAATTGATAAATTTGTTATTGATGATCTCATTGACCTGAACCTTGGTATACTCAATAGGAATAGGCCGATTGTGAAATAAATCACGAGGCATAGCAATGCCTCGTGCACCCTCTTGGGAATGCCCTTTGCGCCCAATCGGTACATGCAGACTGCATGGTGTGTCCTCTCTGATATAATTTATAGGAAATTTTTCTTGTACTGATCCAACACTACTTGGTACGTCAAGTCGTACCTCTGGCACAACTATCTGTCCCACTACAGCCTGCATGATGTTTGGGTTCTCACTAATAAATTGAAAGAAGTGTCTCTCCCACTCTACACGGTGCTCTGCGGCATCGTCTGTTCATGCTTGACGCTTCTTGTATGTGTAACATCCTGCTTCTTTAAAGTATTCTTCCCGGGTGCTATAGAAGAGACACCTCGGGTGCGCCTTCGATGTTTCTTGTTTCTGAGAGCAGATGTAAGTTGGTCATTACATCCCTCGGGCTTGAACTTTCTAGTATTCTCCAACTCAGCGATTTCCTTTGCTTTCTGAAATATTTCACAAGTATATGAGACGAAGAGGATATATTGGCCCTCAAGTGTTTTTTTATCTTGACCTAGGAGACATCTTTTAGTGCGTTGATCAGCACCTGAAAACTGTTTAGGTAACCCAGCCGCACGGTCCTCCTCCTCCTTTCTACTCCACTCATCCTCCTTGAACTTATTCTTCTTATTAAGTTCTTCGAACATGATGCTCTCTTGTTTGGCTTCTTCCGAGCAATGCTGCATTTTGAATTCGTTCCATTCATTTGGCGTGATAAAGTCGTAGTCGTTGAGCGGCAACTCTCCTTTCTGAAGGTATTGTGTGTTCAATTTAGTCCTGAATGTACGAAGAGATTTCCTGATGGTCTTCAATGTGTCAGCTTTAGCGTCTTCTAAGCGATCTTCCGGGAATTTATAATGCGCTTTTATATGCTGCCACAATTCGTTCTTTGTAGCTTTAGGGACACTCTTCCAGTTTTTTCAAACTATCTTACATCGCTCTCTGGCGAGACATCCACAATCATTGCGCCACTTAGTTGTGATTTCTTTAGGCTTCTTTGGAGCCCCATCAACATACACTTATTCAACCTCATAGATAGTTGTATGCAACTTGTTCTTCTCCCGTTTTCCTCTCCTCTTCGCATTTGCAGAGGATGTAGTGGCAGCGGGCTCAATAGCTATTGGCTCAGATGACTCAACAACTGGGACTATAGCTATTCTTTTCTCGACTTGGAATAATCGACGCTTTCTTCCTCCATTTGGACTATCCTACTGCAATAGACAATGTGAGCTTCAGGAATGTAATCCTCAGTTAGAAGCTTCTACGACTTGATACTAACGCAATAATTACCTCTGCTTGAGCTTCAGCAATGTAATCCTCATCGGCGTCTTCTCTCGTTCGCTTCTTCCTAGGCTCCACTAGATGTTCATTCTCCGGAGAATGGTACGAAGATTCGCTATAGGAGGATCCTTCATATGAACTCTTTTTATTTGTTTTTGCAGAAGACTCGTAGATGAGCTCCTCGATGGAACATCCTTCTTCCGCCATAGATGAACTATTCATAGTTAAGAGGCTAATGTATCAGAATTTTGGTTATGCAAAAAGGTCTACTATCATATTTTCATGTATGAAAAAATGCACATGTCGGATGCACTTGAGGATTAGTATAGTAGCTTTAGAAGTAATAGCAGTAGTAAACTGATCAACGGTGTCAATGGTGGAAAATGGATGTAAACTTTTCTTTGCTACAGCTCTCCTGTTGGTTGTGTTATGTATGATTTAGACTGGGCAGTGGCCTCATGCATTAGTAGTCAGCTATTACTTCTGAAGCTACTCTACTAATCCTCAAGTATAGTGCTTGTGTTATGTATGCATCATATAACAACTAGCTAGTTTACTATTAGTTGTTCTCTCTCTCTAGTACTGTTGTGTTACATTGGATTCTGCACAAAGTTATTGAGGCATTAGCATATTTTGTGTTGTTTTTCAAATATGTTCGTGGCTGCCATGGAACCCATGGTCACATCTATTCCCTGCCAGCAGCACAAGAAAGAAGAAGTTGTTGAAGGGAATGGATGTGTCCCACGGATTTAATGACATACATGAGATAACTCAATAACACTTTGCATCATAGGCCTCTAAAAGGAATTGCTTCTCACATCACATCACAAATAATCGTTTAAGTATTGTTTGTTCCTAATTTTTCCATTTAATGATGTATGTTTTGTGACAATAAGTGCATCATCAATGTTTATGACACTTAGTTATTATTTCAGTTAATAATATTATTGGTGTTTCTTTAAGTATGATGAAATTCATTTATTATACATTCATGAATCCACCTCAATTAAGGAGACCATAATGAGTAAACTCTCATTCAAATGGCTTGAGGGCCATGAAAAATGAATTAAAGTCTATGGGCACTAATGACATCTAGGACTTAGTAGAATTGTCATGGCGTACATTGCTCATTACATTTTAGAGTTCCAATGAATGGATGTTAAGACTGCATTTCTTAATGATGACTTGCGTAAGAGTCTGTTCATGGTACAACCTAAGTGTTTGCTATGAAAAGTATGGAATTTATGGGATGCAACTTAAAGAAAATCCATTTATGATCTTAAGCAAGCATCAAGACAATATTACAAAATTACGCATCAACACTATGTCCCAGCCAGCCTAGCTAATTGGTGCAGGCCAGATGTGTGCAGGTGGATAATTAGCATGCCAATATCCTAGGAAATTGATCCAACTCAACGCCCTCACCCTGTTGTGACGAGTAAACTGATCTGCGCCATTGGATACAATCTGACAACCATGACTAACCCCACCCTCCAACATAAAAAGAAAATTCCCTGAAACCCTAACCCAATTTCCATGTGAAATCTAATGATCAATAAATATAATACTTTAATTGCTATATATATATGCTTCATAAGTGCTTGAGTTACTTAAAATTATGCTTTTGAGAGGAATCATGATGTCAAAGGAAACATATGAAGCTACAACCAATCATTAATTTTGTCTTCATCATATGTATCAATATTAATGACATAATGCAATTCAGATTAACAAAGTGTGAACATGAGATAAAACAAAAAAACAAACATCATAATAATAAAATGCAAGAATATGTCCAAATCAAGCACTAGAAGTCACGGTCTCTGGGCGGACGGTGGCGGCGCGAATTATGGGACGGCGGCGACGACCAGTAGAGGGTGGTGGCACGGTCTTCGGGATGGCGACATGGGCTCGGGGATGGTGGTGACGGGCAGAGGGCGGCGGAGCGGACTCCTGGATGGTGGCGACGGGCAAAGGGCAGTGGCACGAGCTCTGGGACGGTGGCGCGGGCTCGGGGATGAAGGCGACGGGCTCCGGGGACGATGGCAGCGCGTGCTCCGGGACAGTAGTGGGGGCTCCAGGACGGCGTGCTGCGAAGGGATACGGGACGGCGGCAACGGGCACGGGAGTTAAAGAGGCTAATGAAACTAGGTTTCGTCCAGGCGAGAGCCGAAAATTATATATAGGTGTATTAGCCGTGGAGGGCAAGATGATGTCATCTTGCCCGCCACTGCTCTTTCTCTTAGTAGTGGAGGGAGGTGACATCACCGACCGCCACTAGTAATTCAGTTGCCCCTACTATTCTTCTTAGTAGTGGCAGGCCACTGACATCACCCGACTGCCACTACTAAAAGGAATAGCAGTGGTGGGCTGGTGACGTCAGCATGCCCGCAACTGATTAAACATGTGCCTGCCACAGCTAACTCTGAGGAGTATTTTTATATCTAGCATACACTACCTACAATGTCGAGCAACACTTTGTAGCACAGTGGTGTGGGGGGCTCGCTTGGGGCCATGCGTTTCGAGGTTCGAACCTTGCTGTTGGTGTCCAAACAATTTTTTTCACTTCTTATTTTTTAAAATTTTAGCACTTTTTTATTGATGTTTAAATCCTCGTTTGAACTTGAATTTTTTTTAACAATAAAAATACATCATAACTTATCAAATTTAAAAAATTGGTATTTTTTTGAATCAGTTTACTGTTTTTTATTTCATTAAGTGTGTTTTTATGATCAAAGTCAAAATAAGTTAAATTTGAACTACAAGACATGAAATAATTAACCAAAATTTATAGAAAAACCATATTCATGGTTTGACTTTATTATTAGTTATTATCCAAAAAATTTAAAACCATTATAAAATATGTATCTTTATATCCACACTCACAATCAAACACATTTTATATCCAAATTCACATATCACAAAAAAATCAGATATCACATCCAAATTCACTTTCAAACTTCACATAATCACATATCACATCCAAATTCACATCCAAACTTCACATATAACATCCAAATTCATATATACATCCAAATTTACATCCAAACTTGACACATCACATTTATTGGAAAGCAAGTAAACAGACACAAGTCCAGAGTGGGGAAACCAGCTTACACATTGAACCACACACCAAACCAAAACGCACTTCCGGCCCAAACCCAAAAGGAAGCTATGGTTTGCTCTTCTTCTTCCTTAGTCCACTCTCTTCAAGAGATTCTTCCACTGCAAAACGAAATTCGTAAACTTATATTAGCATCACTAGCAATTAATTTCAGGCAATTATTATCAGCAGATTGTAGAATTGTAAACATCGACAAACCTGAGATATCATCTTTAAGATCAGCCCTTTGCTTTGCCTTCTCCAAAATGAGCACCCCATCACGTTTAATTCTGGCACTCTAATGAAGCGCCACAGTTGGCACCACATTCTTCATTGTTTTGGCAGAGTTCTTCCGTCTCTTCTTGTTCTCAACAAACCCAACCTCTTTCTGGTTAAACAGATAAAAAGCCTCAACTTGCCAATCCTCAACCAACTTGGCATCACCAGGCAGTCTGAACTGCTCTCCCGTGTTCACATCATCAATACACCTTGACCATTCATCAATATTCGGATCCAGAACAGGCTCAATAGGCTCAACAGGAATAAGGGGGAGCGTTCTCTTGAACTGTTTCACTAGGCCCAGACATGCATTAGCAAATGATTCCATTATTCATTATATCACATACTACAAACAAACAAGTGAAGTAGCCAACAACTACAAATAAATGTAACCGTTGTGCTAATTCATTTGATCACCGGAATACTCCGCACAACTTAACATTCACATACAAATGCTCAAAATTGCTAAAATTTTCTGCAAACACATGAAGGTTTATCATGCAAGTGGTGTTTAAAGACACCATAAATAAATCCCAATAACATTGCACAACTAATTTGATCCTTGACATGTTCTAGTGGGAAATTTGTGGGCAACATATATACTTTGGTTAATTAATCTTGTGAATGGCTCATGTATGCATATATAGCATCCGAAATTTTTTTGTCACATTGATTCGGTTTTTATAGTACATTCAAAAACATTATTATTGTAGTGCATTCTACTAGTAATATTATACTAAATTATATTACCATGCATAAATTAATATAACAATCAGAAATCATTTTAACCCTAAGCTCAGAAAAAAATAAGACCAAAGGTTAATAATCATTTACTGACTCCGGGGCGACGTAGACAGGCGGCGAGGATGGGTTCCGAGGGTGGCGCCGACGGGCTCCGAGGACGGCGGCGACAGGCGGAGGGTGACAGTGATGTGCTCCAGGACGGCGGCGATGGGCGGAGGGGGGCAACACGGGAGTTTATGGTTTAGAAATGAAACTAGGTTTTTGGACAACAGAGAAAAGTATATATAGATGTATTAGCAGTGGCGGGCATGATGACGTCATCCTGCCCGCTTTTGCTACTTTCTCTTAGTAGTGGTGGACGATGACGTCACCAGCCCGCCACTACTAATACACCCGACCGCTGGTGCTCGACTTAATAGTGGCGGGCCACTGACGTTACTCGACCGCCATTACTAAAAGGAATAGCAATGGTGGGCTAGTGACGTCAGCATGCCCACCACTGATTACACCCGACCGCCACTACTAATAGCAGTAGGGATAATATATCTAACATACACTGCCAACAATGTCGAGAATGAATTTGTAGCACAGTGGTGCGGGGGGCTCGCTTGGGGCCATGCGGTTCGAGGTTTGAACCTTGCTGCCAGCAGGCGATTTGAGGTTTGAACCTTGCTGCTGGCCCCAAACAATAAAAATTTTCAGCACTGTTTTTATTGATGTTTAAATCCTCATTTTTTATTTTTCTGACTTAGTTTACTGTTTTTTATTTCATTAAGTGTGTTTCTATATATGATCAAAGTCAAAATAAATTAAATTTGAACTAATTAACCACATTCATTTCACATGAAATAATTAACCAAAATTTATAAAAAACCATATTCATGTTTTTGACTCTAAACATAAATGATCTAGCCTTGCACTAATTTTCCATCGCCATCGGTGCGTAGATAAGGAATGACACTGCCAAATGACAGTTTTGCTTCAACCACATTGTTCCTTGATAAGTCAACGAAAAATGGCACCTCATCAAACTAATTGTATTCTTCTTTGTCTTCGACTCCATTAACTCCAACAATTCTTTGTTTTCTTGGAGCAACGATGTATTTCTTCTCATCTTTAGGATCAAGTATGTAAAATACTTGTGCCATGGATTGAGCGAGTATCCAAGGGTCATATTTATAACCCACCTTATTAAGGTCAACTATCGTAAACCCGTAATCATCCACCTCCACACCTTCTGGATGTCTGACCCACTGGCACTTTAATACGAAGATTTCTATAGAGTTCCTGTAGTTAAGTTCCCATATTTCTTCGATGTATCCATAGTAAGCATTCTTTTGTCCAGTGCTATCTTCTGCATCTGCTCTGACACAACTATTTTGGCGCTGACTCTTTTGATCCTTTGCTTTGGTATAGAATGTGAAACCATTGATGTCATACGCTTGCCATGTTTTAACCATTCTCAATGGACCGTAAGACAATTTATTTATCATCATCTCTTCATCAGTTTCTCCAATCAAAAGGTTTATGTCCATAAGACATGATGTGAAATGAATTGTGTGCTCTTTCATAATCCATTGTTCATCGCGATCTTCATTCTTTTCATGAAGCTCTTGCAGGTGTTGTTCAACATATGGTCTCATAATCGCCAATTGATGCATTACACTATAATGTGATTCTCTTATTGTTTGGTAGCTATTGTCTCGTATGATTTTCCTGCCTTTAGTTTCTTTACCAGTGAGTCTTCCATGGTGCCGGGACAAGGGAACTCCTATTGGTTTTCCATCTCTTATGTAATCTGCGTAGCACTCAATGACTTCCTCAGTCGTGTAGCCCTCTATCATGGAACCCTCTGGATAAGCACGATTTCGTACGTAACCCTTGAAGATAACCATTAGACGCTCGTATGCATAAATATTGTGCAGGTACGTTGGACCGAGAACAAAAATTTGGTCTGCTATATGTATCATATAGTGCTCCATAATATCAAAATATGAAGGAGGAAAGCACATCTCAAACTAACACATAGTCTCCCTCATTTTTTTACGTAATTCATTTAACTCTTCAGTGTTGATCACCTTCTTTGATATGACGTTGAAGATGTGACACATGCATGTTATCACCATCTTCAAAAATGAATGTTTGATTCCTCTTACTGCGATGGCGAGGAATAGCCCAAGCATAACATGCCAATCATGAGTGTTGTAGCCGCTCATCCTCAAATCTGCTACGGAGACAATATTCATTATGTTTGTTGAGAATCCTATTGGAACTTTGATTCCATGTAGACACCTGTAGATTGATCTTTTCTCGTTAATTGTGAGGATATAGCTAGCAGCCGGAAGGAAAAATTTTCCATTGGCCCTTTCCTGTGGTTGAAGCTCATGACTAATTCCGATAGTTTGAAGTTTCCTTCCTACTTTGAGTCCATCTTTTGACTTGCTCAGTATGTATAACAAAATAGCGATAGTGCTTTCGAAGACATTTTTCTCAACGTGCATTGTATCGATAGCATCACCAATCTCCAACTCCTTCCAATAGGGCAAATACCTAAAGAAGATTGACTGCTTTTTAAATGGAGTGTCCTTTGAAATTTTTTCAGATTTCTTCCTCTTCTTTCCGAAAACAACTTTTATCTTCTTCACCATTTCGAATAAAAATTTGTCGTCTCGATGTCGTGGCAGCTGTCCAAGATCGATTGTACCATCGAAATGGTACCTATTTCTTCGATATTTGTGGTTTCTTGGTAAAAATCTGCGGTGTCGCATATATCGTCTTAACGAATGATGGAAGATGCACAGATTTTGTCTTGTCCACACACACTACACATGCTATCTTTCCATTAAGCTATCCTGTTAGGGACATACGTCCCAAGTTGTCAGCTATGGTGCAAAAGATCATGGATCTTAGATTGAAGTGCTCTTTCTTGTTCTCATCCCACACACGGACACCATGTTCCCATAGACGTTACATATCCTCCATCAAAGGTTCTAGAAATATATCAATGTCATTGCTAGGTTGTTTTGGACCGGAAATTAGAGTAGTAGCATAAGGTATTTTCTTTTATGGCACAACCATGATGGAATGTTTAACAAGCACAGAAAGACCAGCCACATGATGTGTGGGTTCCTCGTCTAACCGAAGGGATTCATTCAATTCGTGCTAAGTCCCATCCTGGTATTTCTGGGATCCTCCGAGAAATCAAGATGGGCCAGGTCAAATAATTTCCATTGCCTAGCATCCGCAGGGTGCCAAAGTTTTCCGTCCTTCTTTCGCCCAGCGAAATGCTAGATTAATAGTTCAACATCTCTAGGATTAGAGAACATATGTTTCAAGCGATCAATCACCGGTAGGTACCACATTATTAAGGCTAGAACTTTCCTCTCCATCTTATATCCGTGCTGGTCTGCAATAACATTCTTCTTCCTCTTCTGCAACCTCATATTCTTCTTCTGGTGGTCATTGTAGTCCTCCACACAGTCATTTGCATGTTTGTATCGACTTCTGTTGCACTACGGACAACTCTCTAACAATTCATACTCTTTTCGATATAGGATACAGTGGTTGGGGCATGCATGAATCTTCTGAATGCCAAAAGTCAATGGAAAAATCTTCTTCTTTGCTTGGTACGTATCAGATGGAAGACCATTGGGTTTCAGCAAAACCTTTTTTAGGAGCTGCAAAATATCTGAAAAACTAGTGTCGGACCATCCATTGCTAGCCTTCAGTTTCATAAGCTCAAGAGTTGTGTACAACACAGTATACTTCTTATCACAACTGTGGTGTTCCTCGTAAAGAAGGTTTTTTGATGCTTTGTCAAGTGCTTCAAAGTTATCGTAGCCTTTCGTTATAGTTCTTTGCAACAACACCTCAGGCGCAACATTTTACATCAGTTCGTCCACATCAAAGGCGTCATCATCATCATGTTGATCAATATCATGTGTTATGTCAGATGTATGATCACAACTTCTTCTATGTTGATGAGCATCTTGCGGTACATCAGAATCATCACGAGGGTTTTTACCCATCTCACCGTGTTTCGTATATATAGTAGTTCTTCACGAAACCATTTTTCAACAAGTGAAATCGCATGGTTTCACGATCTGAACATGGATACATCTCTTCATTCTTACAAACTTTACAAGGACAATATATTGCCGCTTCACTCTGACAGGAAGCATATTGGGCGGTAGCTTCAGTAAATTCAGTTACTCTATTAAAATATGCCACCACATCTCCGTCGTTGGATTACATCTACGACCTGTGCTCCATCTAAAACATATTATTTTAAAAAATATTAATAAATTCATTATTGTTAATTTTAGTAATTTACAAATTGAAAATATATTGATTTATCTCTCATAACAGCATTAATTAAAAATTCTTTAATTCAAACTATGTATTAAGTATAAAAAATTATTAAATAAATTAACTACATTGGTTTCTCTCTCCAAACAACATAACTCTGGAACTATAATCATAAATCAAATCAAAAAAGAGATTAAAACGAAGTAAAAATGTATACAAGTGATGAATAATTGTGAGGAGGGTCATATTTCTTCATTTGGGAGAAAGAAACACTATAAATGGAAGAATATTTGAAAATTTCTATTCACAAATCCTAAATTAGTAAAACACTAATAACTCATTATATACATGACTAAATAGAAAATAAATGTGATATTCGGCATGTATTTACCTCCTAGAAAGAAATTCTTTAAAAGAAATGAAAACAAAGCCTCCCCCTCTTTTTCTAGATTTTTGTCGCCATTGTACGGACCAAAATGCGAACTCCGGTAGCCTCGGGCTTGGGGAGGAAGAAGTTGTGTATTTATAGTCAGAATAGAAGTGGCAGTCGCAAGTGATGTCATCTAGTCATTAGTGGCGGACAGTGTAGCAGCGGCGGGTAGTTTTTTGTCCGCCACTACTAGTGACTATGGTAGTGGCGATCGGTGCTGACGTCATCAGTGACCACCACTACTAGTGGCTATACTAGTGGCGGTTGCTGGCACGGCAGCACCTGGAACCACTGTAGTGGCGGTTTGTAGTAGTGCCACCAGGCCGGAGGCTTCAGCCATTGTGAAAGTGAGTTTGGCCGATGCGAAGGGTTCATCATCCATGGAGGGTTCGACCGTTTTGGCACCTTTGGCCGAGTGTTGTTTTTCTCAGCCCTCTTATGGTGTTTATTCAGCAGCATCTAGTATATTACCTTTAGCTTCTTACGATCCCTAGCCAAATATGACGTGTCGATGTTCTTCTTCCACACTCCCACTTCAGTGTTCTTTGGTACAAGTGTGAGCGTGTGGGGCTCTCCAATAATGACCGCTTTACCTTTAGATGACTCGGCCTTTTCTGGCCGAATCAACACCTTCGTCTAGTCGAGGTTGATGGTGTTCACGGGAAAGGGGTCCTTGTCCAGCTTCATCTTCGGACTAAAATCTATTTTCAATCGCCCTTCCTCTATGGCCGATTGAACCTACCGACGGAAAACATTGCAACTGTTAGTATAATGAGAATGTGAATCATGCCAAATATAGTAGGGGCGTTTCTTTAGTTCATCGGCGGTCGGGATGACCTGGCCCTTGGGCAACCTAAGAAGCTGGCTCTTCAAGAGGAAGTCAAATATTTTGTCGCATTTAGTCACATTAAAAGAGTATTTAACCTCATTGGGCCGACTCTTTGTAGGAGACGGGCGTAGCTCAGAACAGGTGATAGGTTTGGTCTTAGTGTTCTAGGCCCATTCAGACGCATGCATATCGGTCGATCGTCCTCTTCCTCCGACTCTTCCTTGTAAGAGTGTTCCATGACGTGAACTTCATCTTTATGTTTGTTAAATGTTTTAATGAATTTTTTATCCTAGGCTTGGCCTTCTTGGACCAGAGCATAGTGTAGGACTTGGACGACTTAAAAAAAGTTTTGGTTGTCTAGCCTCTCTTAAATTTCAGAATGCAATCTGTTAAAAGCTAGATTCGCAAATTCTCTTTTTGAAATATTTATACTAAAACATTGGTTCCTAGTGTCCATAAAGCGCTTGACGTAATCAGAGACACTCCCACTAGATTTTCGTCTAACCGACGTCAAGTGTGAAAGCCTAAGTTCTATCTCACCTATTGTTGATAGAAAAAATGGCAATAAATGGTCAAGATTGCCAAAATATCAATTTTGGTAATTTGGGCCAAAAATACACATGTCGTGAATCGGGCTGAAGCCCTACAGGGCCAAAGGCCCATTGAGCTTTGGACTTCGGAGGCCTTCCAACGGTCTGCTACCTTGGGCCCGAAGGACTTTGGAGGCCTGCCTCGCCGAAGCTTCGGCCCAAGGAGCAGACTTCGATAGGCTCTGCCGAAGGCCCACATCAGGGTGGATTCCAAAGATAGACTTTGAGTCTCATTCTGGCTAATTTTATCCATAAGTTTGATTAGGCCGAATCCTACCAGATTAATCTTAGAGATAAGAAGACTAGCCCCGATAAATATAGGGGTGGGGCCGATTCATTAGACGCCCCAACACAAATCAATCACAAAGCCCTAGCTTTGAACCATACCTTTACTTTTATTTTACTCTTCTGCACCCTTCGTGGGTTTGCCTGGAAGCCCTCCGCCGGCCACGTCGAAACAGTGGTAATCCTTGTTACTTCACCTATGAAGTACCCGTTAATCTACGTAATGGACTGATATTGTCTTGTTACTTTGTCTGTGAAGTATGCGTTAATCTACGTAACAGATTGCTACCTTCATTTCCCTACTGCACCACTTAGCAGATTTGGTCAATAGGCCGAATTGTCACTTGATCTTTGTTCTATTGCAGGTTTTTACGCTCGGAGCCCCTTCGCTGGAGGTATCCGGAGCCAGTTGACTAGTTTCGGAGGCTGCCAGAACACCCTTCGGTGGGAATACTGCTTTGAATACCTGTGGCAGACCATCACACTGTTGTCGGTTTGACCAAGTCCCGCATGCTAACATGCTCCGCAGTTGGCTTTGTCATGACAGGCTTCGCCACGTTCGTACCCCGCGTCAGACAAAGTCACGCCAGTGCGCTGCATTTGAAATATTTTGTCGTGTTGGAGACTTCGCACCGAACTCCAATGTTCGGAGGTGATTTCGCATTGAGATCTATTCGGAGCTTGCCTTCGGCTAGATTAATCTGAATGCCGAAGACTACCCTTTGGCGAGACCCTTCGCATTAGACACCGAAGGTACCCTTCGGCGATACCCTTCGCACAGGACCCTTCGAATCAGTCACGCTCTAGTTAGGTTGCTGGTTTATTTTATTTAATATATTTCTTTTAGGCTAATTGGATTATTTCTGTGTGATCTGATTACCTGGCGACTCCACCCCCTTGCCACTATTAAGGCTAGTCAAAACGCGAGGTCGATGTTGTGTTATGCTTAGGCTTGTCCCTAAGTATCTGCACACTTTTGGATCGTCGAACTGACCCAAGTGTAGGGGCACGTTTTCGTGTCAACACACTTTTTGGCGACTACGCTAGGGAAAGCTATGCCAACATGACGGGTACATCTACAGCGGCTACGGGTACGTCTACAACAACTACTATGTCTACATCGCCGATGGATCCCATGGGAGGCACATATATTGATAACCGCAACATCATGACGCCTACCCTTGAAGATATTCCCACATAAGACCAAGCAGAGATTGATACAAAGATGAAGGTGCTCCAAGACCTCATGCTTGGGAGCTACGTCAAGACATGCGCAGGCTTCATCAAGCACAGCGTCACCATCCCCGACCTCGCTTGGTTCCAGGTAACACCAGTATCACCTCGCTTATCTTCTTTAGAAATTGAGTAGAAAATAGCAGCATCGGTAAATCAAGCTATTAGCGCTTCACTAGCCAACCGTCTAGAGTCGGTAGTTAGCTCCCAGGTTGAGGCGACACATAGAAGGTTCGGCTTTACTGAGGCCACACCTCCAGCTCCGATTGCTAGCGCACCTCCGATAAATCACATTTACAACAGAACTAACGGTAGTACTGGCAAAGCCATTATGTCTCTAGCCTCGATATCCATGGTCGATACCTGTTGGCGTAAAAGAATACGCTAACAGGTTTCTGTAGAAAAGAAACTAACAAACGAAGTGTTTGCGAAGCAAACTGTTCTAAGCCTCCGAAAGGATAATAGCTTAGAATAGTTCGAAAGTGTGTATTGAATCACTTGTAATCGGTCCCTATTACAGGGTGAAATGGGGGGTATTTATAGGCTCAAACATTAAGGAAAAGACCTATTTACCCCTATATTACAACCGACATTAAGGAAACTATTCGTTTTCCTTAATAGGGCTAAAATGGTAAAAGACTAATCTAATAAGATAGAAGATAAGTCTTCCATCTTAGCTGGCAGAAAAGATCCTGAAGGGCTTTGGTTCGAAGACATACTTCGAACCAGTGTCTGTCTTCGGGCTTCGAACCAGGTTCTGGGCATCTTCGAAGATGGTCTTCGGACAATCTTTGAACTGGTTGACTGTCTTCATGCTGCTTTGGCAATAACCCCGAAGATGAGATATTTTCCCCCAACAGTAGCCCCTCGAATACGCTTCTCCGTTTGACCTGTAACGTTTAGGAGAGCAGTATACGCAAGAAAAGTATTCATGCGTAGGGGTTAACAGATTTATATCATCTCCGAACTATGTGGAGATAAATGCTTCGGATTGGCATTCGAAAGAGTTACATTCGAAGTAACTTAGAAGTGTCTTTAGAAAGACTGAAGACTTTTTAGACTTAGAAAAAATAGCCGTTAACCTGTTTCTTCTAACAGAAGTTAAACGATCCGTTATTTTCGGAGGAAAATAACGGGCAAGAATGCGAAAGGGCAGAACTCAAACGGTAACAAACGGAAAATTTAGGCTATAAATAAAGAGCCCAAAACTTACCCGATTACCTTTTCACCGTTCCTCTCAGTCAAAAGCTTTGTGAGCCCCTTAAGTTCTTGAGCCCTAGCCTTTGAGTTCTTGAGCCCCTTGAGTTCTTGAGCAACCGAGCGATCATAATGGTGAAGACCAAAGGATATGCGCCTCCTTCGGCTTTGGCTCGGCAGCAGGCAGCCGCAGCAGCAGCAGCGGCGACATTGGCGGCGGCACCCTCGATGCAGGCGGGATCATCCATGGCGGCAGGGAGGAGAAATCCCCAAATCCCCGATGACCAAGGTCTGTGTCCACCTTCGACTAAATACTTGGATCAGTCTTTTGAGTTGGGGCCTTCTACCTGCAAGAGAGAATCTTTGGCAATCACAGCAGGGGGTAAGATTAGTAATGGGGTTATGGTTCGGAGGCCGGGCAAAGAATCAATTCCATCACCAAGACCGGGAGAGGTTGTAGTGTTCGAAGCTTTTTTCGAAGCAGGCTTAGGCCTCCCTGCTGTGGATTTCTTGGCCGAAGTTCTTGACCTATTTCATGTAACCCTCCCCCAACTATCTCCGAATGCTGTAGCTAGATTAGCTATCTTTGAGTGGGCGCTGAGAGCCGAAGGTTGTGAGGGGAGGGCTGAAATCTTCGCTGCACTGCATAGAGCGACTTGTCAACTGAAGACCTTCGTAGGCTCCGGAGGTGAGAAGGTGGTGGTTGCCTTCGGAAGCATTAATTTTAGGCTTCGATACGAATATGCTCTACAATTCCCTGCTAAGGCCATCAATGCTAGATGGTACACTGATTGGGTACTGAGGTGGTTTTATGCCGAAGTCGGAGCTAGCAGTCCTCTGGCTGGGCCTCTCAAAGAAATCCGATTCCGGAAAGAAGCCCTAGTGCAACCTGATGAAGGCCAGCTCGAAGCCCGCCTGAACCTGCTTGAAAAAGTTAGCCGAAGGCTCAGTATGCGAGACTTGGCTGAAGAATTCATCGGTCTTCAAATTCCTCCACTGATGGCATACTGGCCTATCATCTTCGAAGATGACTCCGAAGGCGGCCTTCGCAAAATCAATTATACTTCGAGCCCTGCAGGTAACTTCGAAACCAACATGCATTGTACATATTTACTTCGAAGAAAGACTAACTCGAATTATTTTTTAGCTTCTTCAGACCCTATTACATCAGAACAAATCGTAAGGGCTTCGGAGAAGATTTTGGGTGCTCCAACTCCGTCGGAAAAAGAATGGCGAATCAAATTAGTCGGAAGTTGGGAGCGATTTAACAGAGTATGGGGAATGCTGGAGTTAACTCCACCCCCTCTGATGGATTGGGTGCCTCAGGAGAAAGGCCCCAAGAAAAGAGTAGCTGAAGCCGGAGCTTCAAGTTCAGCGAAAACCCCGGTGAAGAAGGTGGCTCGGAAGCCAAAGAATCTCGCACCTTCGGATCCTGCTCCTTCAAGCTCAAGAACCTCACTTTCTGGTTCTAAAGAGGATGAAGGTACTTTATTAGTGAAATTAATTGATGAAGATGCAGCTCAACGAAGTATTCACATTGAAGATACTGCAGGTATACCGGAGCCTCAAGCCAACATCGAAGAAGTAAGAGCTCCGGATACCCAAGAGGAACAAGTCGAAGCCCTTATGGGCGAAGATGAAGCCGAAGTTACTGCAACTTCGGTTGTGGAGGAAAGGGCTGATCACGGAGATGCTCCGACAGCGGAGAATCTAACTGCGGAGTCAGATGATGACTTCACTTTTGATCCTCCGATCAGTCCAGTACTTGATCTCCCGGAGAATGTTGAAGGTAAATTTTTGCATAATTCTTATCAATTTCTGCAAAATTATACAATGTATAATATTTCTGTTGTTGCAGAGCCTCCTGTTGTCGAAGTACCCCTCGAAGATACAATTCAAAGGCCTTCGACAACTTCGGAGCCACGCCCGGAGGTTACTCAACAAGGGCCTGGAAGAGGTAAAAGGCACATAGAGCCTCCTCTTACTCAAGGATCGACTTCATCTGAATCGACAGATGAAAGTGAATCAACCGAGGAGGGGCCATCTTCAGAAATTCCAAGAGCCTCGGAAGAACTCTCCGGACCTTCGCTAAGCAGAGCTGATCAGAAGGCTTTAGAAATGCTTCCTCTCATAACTCCTTTTTTGGAGGAGAAAACCGGACTTGGGACTTTGGTTAAACCTTTGGGTCAAGCCAGTCGCAAAGTCGGGGAAACAGAACTAGTAGCCCTTTTAAGCAGAGCGAAGGGCCCGGAGCTTAACCTTGCTGTAGAAAGAGCAGCTTATCAGGTATAAAGCATCTTCGAAGCAAATAGCAAATTATATATGAATAATTTCTTATTTCAGTTTTTCTTTTTTCTTAGCAAGCAGTCTTAGCCCGCGCTGCGGCTTTATCGAGCGAAAATGAAATTGCTCAACTTCGGGAAGAGAACGAAGCTCTTCAAAGAAATTTTAACTTCTTCGAAGGTCGAGTAGCTCAGATGGATAACGTAATACTAGCAGAGCGAAGGGCTAGGCAGAGCTTGGAGGCTGCGAAGAAAGAGCTCGAAGCGGAAAGAATTGTGCTTCGAGCAGAGGTTGAGAGACTGCGGACGGAGGATGCTGCGAAGGGGTCCGAACTTGTAAGGCTACAAGAAGAGGCTGGCCAACTCCGGACTCAAAAGAATGCTCTGACTACGGAGAACGCTAGAATCTCCGGAGTTTTAGCAGAAACGACTTCGGCCAAGGATGCGCTTATTGAGGAAAGGCTTAAGTCTGAGAAGGTGGCTTCGGAGGTCATCGAACAGATGTTAGGTGTCTTGGAGTACTTCGGTACTACTGGATCACTACCTTCGGATGACAATGTGACTCTGCTGCGCCGGTTAAAGAGGATCCAAGGAGCAGCGAAGCAAATGAAAACGGCAGGCATGCGTTATGGAGAACTCTCCGGACAAGTGTCTGCCCTTGGATTACTTCGTTACTATGAGGATTTGGGCCGAGTAATTACTCCGAGCGCAGAAGGTTCCATCATCTTCGACGACGCAAGACTTCTGACTCCTTCCGAAGGCGTGGCTGCCGCCTGGTGAGCCTTTCAAACTTCATGGAGAGCCGAAGGTCGATCTGCGATCAAGGCTTGGATTGATGAAGGCCAACGCCAGAAGCAAGTTCGGAGCCAAGCTTTGAGCAGTCAACCTCCTTCGAACCCGCAGGTTTAGGAATATTTTAGGATTTCTAATCATGTAAAGCTTTATGCTTGTAAACATTTATCAATGAAAGTCTTGTTTATCATATTTCTAGGCTTTGCCTCTTATGGAAGATATCGAAGTGTTAGAGCTTAACAGCGAACTTCGCTCACTGTGGAACACCTTCGAACTTCTAAAGAGTTATAAACGTCCTCGATTCCTTATCCCTCGAGATGACTCCGGCGTTATTGCGTCCGAAGTAATCAAAGACGTATTGTCTTATATTAAAGAGGAAGATAAAGAGATTGACGCAAACACCTCGTCTTCTGAAGACACTAACTGGTCCGAAGACGAAGGTGAAGCCCAAAATAAAAGATCTGAAGATCTTAGAAGCTGGGAAAGAAGCCTCGAGCGGCTTCGAACTTGGGCCGAGCTTCAACAAGAGCAGAAGGATTTTAGAGCTTCGAATGGGAGGAAGAGAGTTAAACGTAAAGTTCTTAGAACTTCCGATGTTGGAACTAGTCGTTCCACCCCTAGCTCTCGGGACCGAAGAGGTCTCCGATTCCTTCTTGGTATAGATACCAATTTTTCATAATGTAATCTGTAAACACATTTGTTTCAATAATGAATGCCGATTTAAAATTGTCTCCATATTTACTAGCCCCTCTTTGGGTATAAGCAACTTCGAACTGTATTCAAAGATGGTTACGCGCAAAGAAAAAACTTCGGAGTACAATTTTTTTGGGGTTCGGAGCCCCTCTGTCATTTAAAGATCTTTTGAAATCTTATGAAATGTTTTTGACCTTTGTAGTCAGAAGAATGGTAACTTGGTACCTTTGTTTGCTTCACGAAAGAAATCAATTGAGATAACTTTCAGGACACTTTAGTGTCTTAAAAAATTTGTCACTTTGGACGCATATGAACAGACATTCGAAGCTCATGGCTTAAATGCTGTTTTGCTTTAGCCACCTTCGGCTATTTTTGCAGAAGTCTACCAGCCGGAGCTTGGACTTCGCAGAATTTGGCCACCTTCGGCTCTTTTTTGCAGAAGTCTACCAGCCGGAGCTTGGACTTCGCAGAATTTGGCCACCTTCGGCTCTTTTTTGCAGAAGTCTACCAGCTGGAGCTTGGACTTCGCAGAATTTGGCCACCTTCGGCTCTTTTTTGCAGAAGTCTACCAGCCGGAGCTTGGACTTCGCAGAATTTGGCCACCTTCGGCTCTTTTTACGGATGTCTGCAAGCTGCAGCTTGGACTCCGCAGATTTTGGCCACCTTCGGCTCTTTTTACGGAAGTCTACCAGCCGAAGCTTGGACTCCGTAGAATGTGGTATTGGCTCTTTTACGGATGCCTACAAGCCGAGACTTGGGCTCCGGATGGATTTCAGCCACCACACCGGAGGCTTCGACTTTATGGGTACGAAGTCCGGAAATACAGCCCAGCTTAATGACACTTCCCTCTCGATCGACTTCCGTCCCAGCGCGTCCGCTCGGGAAACTAGGAGTGTCAAGGGGAAGGCAACCATCAGGGTGTATGCTTTATTAATTTAGAGGTGATTACAAGCGAATTACAAGGAGCCCTTATGCGAAGTATCGCTTTAGGTGCTCCGCATGCCAAGTATGTGCTAACTCTTCACCTTCTAAATTAGCTAATTTAAATGAACCAGGGCGTCCTGAGCGGACGATTAGATACGGACCTTCCCATTTATTGCCTAACTTCCCTGGTGCTATAATGCTTCGTAGAACAAGATGACCCGGCCTTAACTCGCCGAGCTTAACCTTCGGGTCATACCAAGTCTTCGTCTGCTGATGATACTTTGATAAATTAGCTACAGCCCGAAGTCTTGTTTCTTCTGACAAATCTAACGAAGCTTGTCTTTCTTCTTCGATGTCTGGTTCGGTGCTGCGAAATGACCCCCCTTTGAGCTCCGTTGGAGTCATAGCTTCATCTCCAAATAGTAGTCTGAACGGAGTAAAACCTGTGGACCTTGATTGCGTAGTCCGAATGGACCACAGAATCTTCAGAAGCTCTTCGGTCCACGGTCCCTTTGATAATCCTACTATTCTTCGATTTAGCCCTGATAAAATATTTCCATTGGCTCGCTCAACGGCTCCATTCGACTGAGGATGTCTCACTGCAGCAAAACATAGTTGAATGCCTAGGTCTTCGCAAAACTTCCTGAAGGGTTCTGCGTCGAATTGTGTTCCATTATCAACTGTGAGATATCTAGGCACTCCAAACCGGCAAATAATGTTCTTCCAGAAGAATTTCTGTACATTATTCGAAGTGATAGCTGTTAAGGGCTCTGCTTCTACCCACTTAGAAAAATATTCAATGGCTACCACTGCGAACTTCAGATTTCCCTTTGCTAACGGAAAGGGACCAATTAGAGCTGTTGGTGGGCGATGACTCCGTCGACCCATCCACTGGCATCCTTGACAAGTGCGGACCAAGCTCTCCGCATCAGCTGTTATTGTGGGCCAATAAAGCCCCTGGCGAAGTGTTTTTCCTGCCAGAGCTCTAGGGGCTAAATGGCTTCCACAAAGGCCTTCGTGAATTTCTCGAAGAATTTCTTGGCCTTCGGCTTGAGATATACATCGGAGTAGAGGGGAACATACTCCGGCCTTGTATAATATACCGTTGATTAACTGATAGTTTCTTGCTCTGAGCTTTAATCTTGACAATTGGGGCTCTTCGGGCAAATTTGTTCCTCCTTGCAAGAGTTCTATGATCGAATCTTTCCAATCTGCACTAGGAATGCAGAGAAACTCTGCAGAGGCAACTTGTGGCACCGAAGGTACATTGAGCTCCTCATAGAAAGCTTCGTCAGGCACATCCACAGCTCCGGCAGCAGCCTTCGCTAAAATGTCTGCTTGCACATTTTCAGCTCTTGCAGGTATACTCCGAATGGAAATACCCTTGAAATGTGCTTCGATCTTGCGGATTTCTTCCAAGTACTTTGCAAGCTGTGGATGTCGGACTTGAAAACTTTTGTCTACGTGCCCTGCTACTATCTGAGAATCTGTTTTTATAATTATCCTTGTAGCCCCTAGAGCACGTGCTTTCCGGAGTCCCAATAAAATCCCTTCGTACTCCGCTATATTATTGGTAGACTTAAAGTTGAGTCTTGCGGAGTACATTGCTCTTTGCCCTGATGGTGAAATCAATACTACTCCAATGCCTGCTCCAGATGCTTGGAAAGCCCCATCGGAGTAAATAGTCCAAACTCCGTCATCTGATTTCTCCGGAGTCAACTTCGCAGGTGGAGTCCACTCTGCTACGAAGTCTGCTAGGACTTGAGATTTGATAGCTGTCCTTGCCAGGAAAGATATGCCGAAGGGTGCTAGTTCTACTGCCCACTTTCCAATCCTTCCAGTGGAATCTTTGCTTCGGAGCATATCTCCTAAAGGATACGAAGTTGGTACAATTACATTATGAGCCAAAAAATAATGTCTTAGCTTCCTCGAAGCCATTATCAGAGCATAAACGAACTTCTCAAGTTCGGAGTATCTTGTCTTCGCTCCTGACAATGCTTCGGATACAAAATAGACAGGATTTTGGACCAACTTCCCATTGATATCCGCTTCTCTGACAAGGACTGCGCTGACAGCTGAACCTGTAGCTGCAAGATACAGAAGTAGGGTTTCGTCCGCAATAGGCACCGTAAGTGTAGCAAGATTGCTGAGATAATCTTTAATATCTCCGAAGCTTTTCTGACACTCCGGTGTCCATGCAAAATCTTCGGACCCTTTCAAAGCTTTAAATATTGGCAAACTCCTCTCCGCAGACCTTGATAAAAACCTGCCAAGTGCAGCCAGACGTCCAGTCAGCTTTTGCACTTGCTTTAAATTCTCCGGAGGAGCCATCTTCTGCAGCGCAGTTATTTGAGTAGGGCTAGCTTCAATTCCCCTGCTTGAAACTAAGTACCCTAACAACTTTCCAGCCTTAGCTCCAAATATACATTTTTCGGGGTTAAGACGGATCCCACATGCCCGAAGGCTATTGAATGTTTCTGCTAAGTCTAGGCTATGTTGGTGCTTTAAAGCACTCTTTATTACAATATCATCCATATAGGCCTCTACATTGCGACCTAGTTGATGACCTAGAGCCTTAGCAACTAATCTTGAAAAAGTAGCCCCGGCATTTCTTAGGCCGAAGGGCATTCTTACATAGCAGAAGACTCCCGAAGGAGTTACAAAGCTTGTCTTGATTTCATCTTCGCGCTTCAACCATATTTGATGATAACCAGAATAAGCGTCAAGGAAGCTTAATAACTCCGAACCTGCAGTGGAGTCAACCAGTTGATCAATTCGGGGCATGGGGTAGGGGTCACGTGGGCACGCTTTATTCAAAGATGTGAAATCAATGCACATGCGCCACTTTCAGGAGGACTTCTTCCTGACGAAGACTGGGTTGGCTAACCATTCTGTATGGGCCACTTCTCTGATAATCCCAGCCTTCAACAGTTTTTCAACTTCGTCCTTAGCTAGAGCAGCTCTCTCTGCGGACATCTTCCGGAGCCCTTGTCGAACAGGCCGGGCCTTCGGGTTTACAAGCAACCTGTGCTCAATAATATCCCGATCGACTCCGGTGATATCTTCGTCAGACCAAGCGAAGACATCCAAATTTTCTTCTACGACCTTTTCCAAGGAAGTTGCAACTTCAGGAGGTAAATCTTTACCAAATTGAAAAGTGTATTCTTTACCATCTTTGACAATGGCCTTCGTTGCAATCTCTCCTTCGGGACTTGGTCTTGGAAATGACTTCTTCGAAGCTTCAGAGGGGGCTGAAAAAATTTCTTCATTATTTTGGACACTGTTTACTTGCCTCGGATCAAGAGGAGGACCATGACCATATTCTGCCCTCCGAGCCATGGCTTGATCTCCGAAGATTGTCAGGACTCCTGCTTGTGTGGGCATCTTCATGCACAAGTAGTTGTGATGCGCCACAGCTCCGAACTGATTCAACATATCCCGTCCGAAGATGACATTATAAGCATACGGGGCATCTACCACATCAAAGATAACTTCTTCAGTTCGGGCTAGTAAACCTTCTCCGAAGGTTACTTCTAAGCCTATCTGGCCAAGTGCATCAAGCGGAGGTCCTGCGAAGCCTTGCAGAGGACGAGCCGCTGGGAGAAGATGTTTCCGGGAAATGCATAACTGATCGAAGGCTTGTACAAAAATGATATCTGCCGAACTTCCTCCGTCAATTAGCACCCTTCGGACTTCAGTCCCTGCAATATCAGCAGTGATAACTAATGGATCTGCATGCGGGAACTTAATACCAGCTGCATCCTCCGCAGAGAAAGATATTGGAACATGAGACCACTCCGGCATTGCAGCTGCAGATGACGAAGTCCCAATATGGCCTACTTCCCGAACGTACTCTCTTCGCTGTCTCTTGGACATGCTTCCAAGGGTACCTCCTCCGGAGATAGGGAGAACTACTCTCTTTCCTCTATCTTGCCCTTCTTCTTGCTTCGGAGGTGGCATAACATTGGCCACCGGAGGATGCCTTGCAGCATCAAAATTTTCTATCCGCGCCACAGCCTGGACCGGCTCCGGGCGCACTGCTGCTGCTGGACTTCGGTCGGTACTACCTCGACCCGAAGTTCTCTCCAAGTATTCTCCCCGAAGGGTAAGAATAGCCTTGCAGGTGTCAGTTGCATGGCTTCGATTCTCTCCATGAATACAGCAAAAAAGGGTCTGGCCCTTGCCAGCCGTTTTCCCTGGCGGCCTCCAGCCGCTGGACTTGTTCCCCACAGCCTGTGGAGCTCTTGGTGCAAACTTCTGTGGGGGTGCAATGTTTAAGACTTTAGAGCGAGGGTGCTTTTGCCCTCTTCTTCTATCATGTTGCACTTCGAAGACTGGTTCTTGCGGTTGTGCCGAAGTCTTCAACTCTGCTTTAACTTCCGTCAATACTGTCGAAGTAGCAGTAGTCCTCCGAAGCCAACCTTCTTCTGACCTCGAGTACTCCTCGAAGTACGACATCAGCTGTGATATTGTGGTGATGCTCTTCCGATGTAGTTTATCCGGAAGGCCTTTATGACTGACGCCTTCCCGAGCCGCATCAACCACCGAGGATGTGGACAGCCCCCGAATTTGCGACTTCGTGTGAGCGAAGCGCTTGAAGTACTGCCTCAATGTTTCTCCGGGGAGCTGTTTCACTTGGAAAAGGCTTCCTGTTGACATGGGGGGCACGAAGGTGCCCTGAAAGTTACTTATAAACTTCCTCTTCAACTGTGACCACGAAATGATTGATCCTGGCTTTAAAGACCAGAACCATCTCAACGCCACTCCTTGAAGAGCTAATGGGAAGCACTTCGCCATAGTCTCTCTGTCTCCGCCGCTAGCCTCAATCGCTAGGGCATAAGAACGCGCAAACTCACTGGGATCTTCGTCTCCGGCATACTTGCAGAGCTTCGAAGTTTTGAACTTCGGATCGAAGCGAACCTTCTGAAGCTCAGGATGCAACGAAGATTCATTGTCGTAAGAGGCGTTCTCCGGGGCTTCGGGATAATCAAGATCGTCGTCTTCGGGCACTTCGGGGATAGCTGGGGTGGCTTGAGAGCGAAGCCTGTTCGCAGCCTCTTGTCGCCACCTCGCTACCTCAGCTTGAAGATTGGCCATTTGAGTGGCTATGTCTCCAAGGCTATCTTCATCTCCTCCGGAAGGACCTTCCGGGTCTTGAGAACTGGTATGATCAGTTCGAATCAGAATGGAGGGTGGCGGAGTGGCTCCGGGCGGTCGGAGTATGGAAGGGGTTTCGTATCCTCGAGGGATAGAAGCCCCTTGCGGAGTTTGAGGTGGAGGGATAGTCGAAGACCCTCCGACTTCGACTGTGTTGAAGGGTATCTCTCCGGAGATCCGAGAGGACCTCCGAGTGGGATTGCGAGGTGCGCTCCGCTTAGGAGGCATGATGTAAGAAATTGGTAGAGAACGAAGTTTTTTGAACTAAGTTCCCCACGGACGGCGCCAACTGTTGGCGTAAAAGATTACGCTAACAGGTTTCTGTAGAAAAGAAACTAACAAACGAAGTGTTTGCGAAGCAAACTGTTCTAAGCCTCCGAAAGGATAATAGCTTAGAATAGTTCGAAAGTGTGTATTGAATCACTTGTAATCGGTCCCTATTACAGGGTGAAATGGGGTGTATTTATAGGCTCAAACATTAAGGAAAAGACCTATTTACCCCTCTATTACAACCGACATTAAGGAAACTATTCGTTTTCCTTAATAGGGCTAAAATGGTAAAAGACTAATCTAATAAGATAGAAGATAAGTCTTCCATCTTAGCTGGCAGAAAAGATCCTGAAGGGCTTTGGTTCGAAGACATACTTCGAACTAGTGTCTGTCTTCGGGCTTCGAACCAGGTTCTGGGCATCTTCGAAGATGGTCTTCGGACAATCTTCGAACTGGTTGACTGTCTTCATGCTGCTTTGGCAATAACCCCGAAGATGAGATATTTTCCCCCAACAATACCTGTCACCATGCTTATGGCCAAACTAGCACTGCCTACAATGTGCCAGTTTTTCCCACACTGCCTGCGCCGCATGCACAAGCACATAGGACCGAACACGTCATACATCTCAAGCTAGCGCATGAGGAGGAATCCCGCAGCCGACACACTAACATACGACAATGTGTCACGCCCCCACATGAAAGACGCGTGCAGGAAGTAGGCCATGATGACATTGAGGAGCGGATCCGCGCACTGTTTAGGGAGTGCACCGACTTCGTACCTAGGGGTCGAGCTAGGGTTTACCGAAAACCATACCCCGACCATTTCGATATGATATCTTACCCTCGTGGCTATAGAGTCCCTGAATTCACCAAGTTCGACGGTGAGGGTAACAAAACCACACTTGAGCATGTCAGTCAGTTTTTAGGACAGTGTGGATAAGCTAGTGGGTCAGACGCTTAAAACTTAGACTATTTTTGGCGCTCCCAGCGAACTCCATCCAAACATGGGCATAATTAGAACAAAAATCCATGACTATTTTTATACCAGCAAGACATAACTTAGGTTATCACACTTAACATCGGTTAGACAGAAATCTAGCGAGAGTGTGTCTCAGTATATCAAACGCTTTAGAGATACCAGAAACCAATGTTCCAGTCCCAATATTTCGGAAAGGAATTTGGCGGATCTAGCTTTCAGTGGGTTACGCTCTGAAATTAAAGAGAAACTAGATAGCTAACACTTTTTAGAAGTTAGCCAAGTCTTACAACAGGCTCTGGTCCAGGAAGGCCGAGCCAAGGATAAAAGGTTTATTAAGACATTTAACAAACCTAGGGCTGAAGTCCACGTCATGGAACACTCCAACGAAGAAGAATCAGAGGAAGAGGAGGATTCGGCTGACATGTACGCGAATGAATAGGTTTGGAATGCTAAGAGCAAACCTGTAACTTACTCCGAGTTGTGGTCGTCTCCCACTAAGGGTCGGCCCAGCAAAGTCAAATACTCATTTGATATAACTAACTGTGATAAAATATTTGATTTCCTCTTGAAGGACCAGCTTCTCAGGTTACCTAAAGGCAAGTCATTCCATCTGCCGATGAGTTAAAGAAAACGCCCCTACTGTAAGTGGCCTGATTCACATTCACATTATACTAATGACTGCAATGTTTTTCGTCGATAGGTTTAATCGGCCATAGAGGAAGGACGATTGAAAATAGACCCCAGTCCAAAGATGAAGCTGGACAAAGACCCCTTTCCCATGAACACCATTGACCTCAACAAAAAGATGTTGTTGAATTAGCCAGAGCAGGCCGAGTCAACTAAAGAGACAACGGTCATTATTGGAGAATCGCATACACGCACACTCGTACCTAAGAACCCTGATGTAGGAGTGTGGAAACAAAATGTCAACACATCTCCTTCGGCTAGGGATCGCAAGAAGCTGAAGGTGACATATCAGATGTTGTTGAACAAGCACCAAAGAAAGCCTAAGGAGACAGGCCCCCACGCAAAAAAGCTAAGTCAGCCGAAGGGGCCAAAATAGTTGGAGGGTGTCTTCGAACCATAGTGGCCGAACCCTTAGCACAATGGCTTCGGGCCACAGTAGCCGAACACTCCCTATGGTGGCTTCGGACTCCAGTGGCCAAACCCTCCGCACAACGAGTTTGGACTCTAGTGGTCGAACCCTCCGCACAGCGAGTTTGGACCACAATGGCTGAACCCGCCGCACAGTGAGTTCGCGCCTTGGTTGCCAAACTCTTCGCACACCGAATTTGTACCCCAATTGCCGAACCCGGTTCCACTCTGGACGAACCCTCCGGTAGGATGCTTTGGCCCGCAATGGCCAAACATACCTTCGGCGTGGCAGGACCCTTCGTTGGTATGGTCCGAAATGCCATCGACTTGGCTGAACCCCCTCCGGGTAATGGGTTCGGCTCATAGTGGGCGAAGCCACTGGAGCCACCGATGCCTCTGCCATATAATTGGGGCAGGGACCCCGTGGGTTCCGTACACATCACAACCAGAGTACCCTTCGCAACATAACGTTGTCCCTTGTTTTCCTTCGGAGTATTACAACTGCCAGGGACAAATAGATGCGGCGAAAGGAGACATCGTTCGCAGGTTATCCATTGTACCTCTGAATCGACTCACACAGGACAGCGCCAAGGGAGATGAATGTGAAAAGGCGAAGGATAGAGAGTCCGAAGCCATCACAGTCAAAGTAGGGTCTCAGGAAGTCCCAATCCCGAGGCCCCCCTTGACGAAGCCTAACGAAGGTAAGTCCCCTACTCCTGTCGAGGTCAACGCCAGAGTCTGATCCGGTTGGCCGAATAAGGTCGATCTGACTGATAGGGTCCGCAGTGAGGCATCCTCCGATTACAAAGCACGCAAGGCCGACTTGGGTGGCAGCCCTTTGGCCAAAGCTCATAGAAACAGAACAGTGGCACATAGAACGAAACCACAACCATCTTGTGAACCTCTAGGCATGTCCAAATCACAGAAAAGGAATCTACAAGGCCTGCGGGCACAGGAGATGCATGACAAGGAAGCCAAGGACGAACGAGACACCATCTTTGAGGAAATCCGCCCTCGGCCAGCTATAAGACAGGTATGGAGGATCAAGCCGATTGAGATAACCAACCCAGCTCCTAGTCCGAGCGATGATGACGACGACACACTCTACGATGACTATATGCCCATCTCTGATGGGCCCACGCCTTAGTCAATGGACATCAACGTCATCATGTTGCCCATCGAGTTCACCCTACCACCGGACGAGGCCGAGGTCGCTCAGTTGAACCTCGGCCCACGAAGTGCTATTTTTGAGAAACCCAAGGATACGGCTAACCATCTAAAGCCTTCTTATGTCAGGGGTCACATTGATGGTAAGCCGATCTCTAGGATGCTTGTTGACGGTGGAGCCACTGTTAACCTAATGCCTTACTCACCATTGAAGAAACTTGGCAGGGACGAGGAGGACTTAAAGAAAACTAACCTAATACTCAATGGCTCAACGACGAGAGTTCCTAGGCCAAGGGTGTGCTCCCATGGAGTTGACAGTAGGAAACAAGATATTACCAACAACATTCTTCGTCGTTGATGTACAAGGTAACTACAGCATACTACTCGGGTTGACTGGATTTACGCAAACTACTGCATTCCTTCTACTTTGCACCAATGCCTGATACAGTGGGACGACGACGACGTGGAGGTCATACCAGTGGACACTTCGGCCCAGGTCGCATTGGTCGATGTGTCCATTCACTGCAACAATCCAGGAAACTTCCGTCGGCCAAAGCCGACGGAAGTTAGCCCTTTCTCGACGGAAGAAGCTAACTTCCGTCGGCAAAAGGATAACTTCCGTCGGCATTTGGCCGACGGAAGCCGGTAGACGGAAGTTAGCTAACTTCCGTTGGCCGCCGACGGAAGTTAGCTAACTTCCGTCGGCCAAACCTAGCCGACGGAAGATACCAGGAAATCGGTAACTTCCGTCGACCAAATGCTAGCCGACGGAAATTACTTTTTCTTGTTTTTTCTTTTTTCTGTCGACGGGACAATAACTTCTGTCAGCTAATGTTGGCCGATGGAAGTTAACTAAAAAATCCAAAAAAAGAAAATTTGCAAAATGACTACCGAGCCAAAGTTTCAGTCTCCCACCTAATTCCTTGAAATGTTAAAGAATACTGGATCATTGTTTGATACAAATATGATCCAAGAACGCTAAAGCCATGTGTCATTGGCTTGTCTCATAGAATGGTTCACAAAAAGTAAATTCACAAGAGCTAAAAAACTGGAGAAAGCATCATGTATATAAAAGAATAGTAACCCCTAGACTGAATTTAAATTAATTTTCATAAACTCTCATAGTTCAACGAATAACAGGAAAATAGAAAATGGCAGTAAGAATGTAAGATCAATCCAGTAAATATTAAAATGAAAAAATGTTTTTCCTATATGATAATGGATAGGAACCGAAGGGATAATGATTTGTAACCACAAAAGATGCTGCACCTTGTAAAATTTACTTTTTAAAATGATCTCTTACATAACTTCCTTCTCGTTCTTGTGACCCTACCAACAAATGTAATTAAAATGAGTCATAGAATATGGATTGATTAAATCTGAATGGTAATACCATCCTATCAAAAGTTCAAAACTTACACTAGTTTTTTCAGACAGATCAGTTTCTGAAGGAAGACCACTACTTTGGAGAGGTATACGCTTCTTTGAAAGGGTCGTTTGACCTGAAAATGATGAAGGATTATGCACATGGGACAAAATCTAAACACAATGTTAATTCATGTGGATGGGATCTCCTGATCTCCACTTCCTTTGATGACCTAATACGGTACTAAAACATTACATGTAATAGTGTCAGCTTATTTTGTCCAGTGGTGAGGTTAACAAATAAAATGTCAAAAGAAACAAATAGTGTCAGTGTATGTCTAGTCTATGAGCCTATCACAGGGTAGCCAGTTAAAATATAGGCATAAAAGATGACTCACTTTTTAGATAATGGAAAATTAAAAATATTCATGCCTAAATTATACAAAGTATGGGAAATAAATTGATACCTACAGTGTCAACTAAGGGTGAACCTAATTAGGGTTGTCCTATGATAATCAAATGATCAACATATGGTTTTGCAGCACATAACCAGTTATTGTTTCTTTAGGAAGATCAGCACAACTCTTATTTCGATAAGTACATCATTTTTTAGATAGAAAAGAGAACATTAGATTAAGAAAACTCAAAATTGTACCACGGATGTCAGATATACATACTTAAACAGCACAGCAGGATCCACATGAATCCAGGAAGCAGAAAACAAGATGATTATATGCCAAGATGTGGGACTAAGACAGTAGAAAACAAACCTTCTTCATCACTGTCATCACCAAGAGGCACTTCTTCATCAAAATCATCCTTTCCCGACAGTGAGTGATGATGGTGAACATCAACTTCATCTTCATCCTCATCAGATAGATTGTATTTGCTTTCTCGTTTCAGCTTTGCCTGGATAGCATGACAAAGGGGGAAGTCAGCAAAGCAATGCAACAAAACAATTTTAATGCTATCATTGTTATTCATGACCAATCTGAGAAAAGAGCAACAGTTAATTCATGACCAAATGTTACTGCCAGACCACAAATAAGAAAAGTAAATACTGCATCACATTGATAAATGAACGGTTGCAAATGGACGGGTGTACTAAATTAACCATATGCAACTTAACGGTAAGTTTATGCACAATGAAAAGAATATGATGAAGATTTTCAAATTGGAATGAACAAGTAGTAATTCATGGAGGAATAGACAGCAAAGAAACAAGTAATTCAATCTTTATTGCCAAATTATAAAAATGAAATGGTATACATGTAATGATGGAAAAAAGGGAAAGAACATATTTGGTGTCACTTACAGCGGAAAGACAAACTCAACTCCCACACTAGCTACTAATCTCCGCAGTCTGAAACCGAAAGTTGTATTGATCCCAACATTGTGCCTTGCTATGACAATGCCTACCAAACTCATTTGAACATTGCATCCAGACTGTATATCAGGAATCTCTATTTCCCCATAGAAATGGCTGAACAGGCTGTGCAAAATGCTAGTAGGCTAACGCATGGAGTACAAAATCAGGGCTCGCCATGAGCGACCAGCATTGAGCACAACTCACCTCCGCCCCACCGGTCCTCCCGCGCCACCTCGCGCCACTGTACGAATGGGGGGCAGCCACCACCGGCGATGCCTCACCCGCTCCCATTCCCCCAGCGCCGACTCCTGCGGCCCGTCCCCGTCCCCATCGCCTGCCCCCGCCAAGTCCGGCCAAAGATTCTACCTAGATGTTCATACCTACAATAATAAAAAAACATACCTAGCAGATAGTACGAATGGGGGCGGATTGTCTTGTGTCCAGGGGTCCGGCGACCAATGGTGCAGGGCGAGGCGGTTGCCGGTGGGTGGGCGAAGGTGGCGGCCAGTGGGCAGCGGCGGCGGCCGGTGGGTGGAGGCGAACTTGGAGATCCTCGTGGCCAAACCATCGATAGGGCAGCAGCGGCGACGGGTTGCTCGGGGACAAGGCAGTGGAGGGGTGAGGAGGGGAGCTGGGAGGGGGGAGGGGAGAAACATGGCATAGAGGGGAAGGCGGCGGAGGGTTTAAGCAGAAAGGGGGAGGAGGGGAAATTAGGGTATGTCATGGCAGTCGTGGGAGAGGATAAGCGGGGTTAACTTCCGTCGGCTGGTATTTGGGCGACGGAATTTCCCAAATTCTTTCATCGGCTGAGCTAGGGCTGACGGAAGTTTTATAACTTTTGTCGGCTGGGAGGTGGCCCGATGAAAGTTAATAATTTCTTTCGTCGGCTCCATTTGGTGGACGGAAATTAGTTTTCTTTCGTCGGCTTTCCAAAAAACCGACGAAAATTAAAAAAGCTAACGAAAATTTATTATTTTTTTGTAGTGATTAACGCCATCCACAACAAAGTAGAATTCTATCAGGTAGGGATCTTTCGGATTATGATTTCATTAGCGTGTTCAGAGAATGTCTAGCACGACTATTTCTAAATTAGTAGTCATGTCTAGCAAAAGTAATCTAGATTGGCTAAAGTCTTGTGTGGAGCAATATCGGTCTGCTAAAGACGGTATTGCCAAGGCCATCAGAGACTTTAGCGAAGTAGAAAAGTTAGGACAAGGTTTTTCGTCGACCGACCCATTAGAAGAAGTCGACATAGGAAATGGTATCATTCCAAGGCCGACTTTTGTAAACCATCATTTGCAGGCTGATGAGAAGGCCGAAGTATTAATGTTGCTTCTGTCGTACGTCGATTGTTTCGCATGGGAGTACAGAGAAATGTCCAGATTAAGCCGCGAGCTCATAGAGCATCGACTCCCTATTAAAACCGGGTTTAGGCCTTATAAACAGCCTCCTCGTCGCTTCAATTCAGCCATCTATGACCGAGTTAAAGATGAAATAGAACGGTTACTCAAGGCTGAGTTTATTAGGCCATGCAGGTATGGTGAATGGGTCGCTAACATTGTGCCTGTAGAGAAGAAGGGGAGCGGCAAAATACGAGTTTGCATTGATTTTAGGGATCTAAACAAGGCCACTCCAAAGGATGAGTATCACATGCCAATAGCCGACATGCTAATCAACGATGCTTTAGGACACAAGGTACTAAGTTTTCTTGATAGCAATGGTTGTTATAACCAAATTTTTATGGCCGAAGAGGATGTCTACAAGACAGCCTTTCGATGCCCTGGTTTTGTTGGCTTGTTTGAGTGGGTCATTATGACTTTTGGTTTAAAGAATGCTGGCGCTACATATCAACGTGCTAGGAACTTGATCTTTCATGACTTGTTAGGAGTTATGTTAGAAGTATATGTAGTCGATTTGAAAGTTGCTTTTGATAGGATGCGATAGTATGGCTTGAAAATGAACCCGCTCAAATGTGCTTTTGGCATGTCGGCAGACAAGTTCTTAGCATTCATGATCCATGAAAGAGGTATAGAAATTGATCCTAAGAGGCTTGAGAAGATTAGAAACTTTGAGGCGCCAACATGCAAGAAAGATGTGCACAAGTTGCTAGGCAAGATGAATTATTTGCGTCGCTTTATATCTAACTTGTATGGCAAAATTGATGCCTTTGTCCCTATAATCCGGCTAAAGAATGAAGCTGAGTTCACTTGGGGGGAAGTTAGCAAACCGCCTTTGAAAAGATTAAGGAATGCTTATCATCACCGCCCGTGGTAAGAGAACCGAAGGCCGAGATCCCCTTTCGGCTATGTATTGCTGCAGAAAATAGCATGATAGGAGCCGTACTAACCCAGGAGGTGAAGGGAAAGGAGTACATCATCACATTCTTGAGCCAGCGCCTGCTGGACACTGAAAATAGATACGTGTTTGTGGAGCATTTATGTTTATCACTTTGATCGAGTACGATTTGGCATATGAACCTCTAAGGGCTATGAAAGGCCAAATTGTCGCTAATTTTGTAGTTGATCACCACGTGGACGTCAATTGGGGTGACAATATTGCTCTAATTGAGGTAGTACCATGGAAACTTTATTTTGATGGTTCAGCTTGCAAGAAGGGCCAAGTTATCGGGGTAGTCCTCACATCACCTAATGGTTTACACTTTGAAACCTCGACCCTTTTAGAATTTCATTCTACTAATAACCAATTTGAATATGAAGCTTTATTGCTAGGACTTCAATTGCTAGAATCCATAGGTGCTAAACATGTTCACGCGCATGGCGATTCTTTGCTAGTAGTGCAACAAGTAGCTAAAAGTGCTCAATGTTTTAACGGCTTGTTAAATAGTTACATGGATAAATGTTTAGACATAGTTGCTACTTTCGACGACTTTAAAATTTCTCACATGTCAATAGAAGCCAACTCGACTACAAATGATTTTTCTCAACAAGCATCTGGCTATAAAGTTAGGAGAGGGAAATTTTCCATACAGAGAAGGCCAATGCTTGAACCCACTGCCGAAGCTAGAAACTTCGGGCTAGTGCAAAGCCCACTGGACACTCTGGGTCAGACCCCTCCAGTCACCGCGGGGTGTTGCTTGCTGGAGACCTCATGCTAGAGCCCTTCATCCACTGAAGGGCCCTACGCGCTATAGTCTTCATGCTGGAGCCAAATGGGCAACAGAAGTCTTCGGTAACTAAACCCCTCCAACATGAGGCTTCGGTCTGATCGGCTCTGCATGTCCGATCCAATCAGCCTTTGGTAGGAACAAGAAAGGCCCGAGGGGCACTCCAAAGTTAGCAATTTAGACATCACCCCAGGGAAGAAATTAGCAAACCCTCCGGGTATACATGAGGATGATTGGAGAATCCCAATCGTCCAGTATTTAAGAAATCTCACTCAAAGGGTTGATTGAAAAGTTCGGCGGCAAGCATTTAAATTTTTATTGGTTGATGATATACTATATCGCCGAACTATTGATGGAGTATTGTTTAAGTGTTTAAACAATGAACAATCCAATGTAGCTATGACAGAAGTTCATGAAAGACTTTGTGGCACTCATTAGTCAGCCCAGAAAATGAGTTGGATGCTCAAAAGAGCAGGTTTCTACTGGCCAACTATTACTGAGGATTGTTTTAGATATTATAGAGGGTATGAAGGGTGTCAGAAGTTTGGTAATGTTCAGTTAGCTTCTGCTTCGTCACTTAACCCTATTATCAAACCATGGCCATTCCAAGGTTGGGGTTTAGACTTCATCAACCAAATTTATCCTCCTTCAAAAGGGCATCAGTTCATGTTGATGGCGACAGACTACTTCAACAAATGGACCGAAGTCGTTTCTCTCAAGAACATGACTCACAATGAGGTAACTAATTTTATCTTGAAGCACATTATACATAGATTCAATATTCCTCACACTCTCACTACAAACCAGGGTACTTCATTCGTTGCTAAAGAAGTGAGGGACTTTGCCAAATTTTATGGTAGTAAGTTAATAAACTCTTCACCATATCATTCTCGGGGCAATGGTCAGGCCGAGTCTTGTAATAAAACTGTAATTAAGCTCATTAAGAGGAAAATAGAAGAATTCCCTAAGAGGTGGCATGAAGTACTTTCCGAGGCGCTATGGGCTTGTCGAATTTTAAAGCATGGTTCTGCCAAAGTTAGTCCATATGAGCTAGTATATGGGCAAGAGGCCGTTCTACCTATAGAAGTGGATCTTGGCTCTTTAAGAGTTCTAAAGAAAGATGACTTATCAGTCGGTGAATATTAAACTCTTTTGAAAGACGATTTAGAAGAAGTGACTGATAAGAGGTTAACGGTTTTAGAAGCTATAGAGATTGACAAGAGGAGAGTAGCTAGAGCCTACAATAAGAAAGTTAAACCAAAATCGTTTCAAGTTGGTGACTTGGTTTGGAAGACGATTTTGCCCTTAGGCACCAAGAGCCCCAAATTTGGTAAGTGGTCACCTAGTTGGGAAGGCCCTTTCAAAATAGCCGAAATCACTCTAGGTAATGCATATGTGTTAGAATCTCTACATGGAGAGCGGTTCCGAAGAGCTTTGAATGGCAGGTACTTGAAAAAGTATTTCTCGAGTGTGTGGCAAATCGCCTGAAAGTGTCGAAAGGCCAATGTGGGTGGTATCGTCCTTAGCCCGTTATGTGTTTAGTTTACTTAGTTCACTAAAAGGCAAGGGGCATGTGTTATTAGCAAAAAATGGCATTAAATGGTCAAGATTGCCAAAATATCAATTTTGTTAATTTGGGCCAAAAATACACATATCTTGGATCGGGCCGAAGCCCTATAGGACCAAAGGACAATTGAGCTTTGGCCTTCAGAGGCCTTCTAGCAGCCTGCTACCTTCAGCCCAAAGGCCTTCGGAGGCCTGCCTCAACGAAGCTTCTGCCCAAGGAGCAGGCTTCGACACGCTCTTCCAATGCCCACTTCAGGCTGGATTCCAGAGATAGACATTGAGTCTGATTCTGGTTAATTTTATCCCTAAGTTTGATTAGTCTGAATCCTACCAGATTAATCTTAGAGATAATAAGACTAGCCCCGATAAATATATGGGTGAGGCCAGTTCATTAGACCCCCAACACAAATCAATCACAAAGCCCTAGCTTTGAACCATACCTTTACTTTTATTTTACTCTTCTGCAACCTTCGTGGGTTTGCGTTGAAGCCCTCCACCAGCCACGTCGAAACCGTGGTAATCCTTGTTACTTTTCCTGTGAAGTACCCATTAATCTACGTAATAGAGTGCTATTGCCTTGTTACTTCGCCTGTGAAGTACCAGTTATTCTACGTAACAGATTGCTACCTTCATTTACCTACTGCAACACTTAGCAGATTCGGTCCCTAGGCTGAATTGGCACTTGATCTCTGTTCTGTTGCATGTTTCTATGCTCGGAGCCCCTTAACTGGAGGTATCTGGAGCTAGGAGACTAGTTTCAGAGGCTGCCAGAACACACTTCAGCGGGAATACTGCATCGACTACTAGTGCCAGACCATCACGCTGTTGTCGGTTTGACCAAGTCGCACGCGCTAACACGCTCCACAGTAGGCTTCATCGTGACAAGAATTGCCACGTTCGTACCAAGCGTCAGATGAAGTCATGCCAGTTCGTTGCGTTTGAGATATTTTGTCGTGTCAGACACTTCGCACCGAACTCCGCTGTTCGGAGGTGATTTCGCATCAAGATCTCTTCGGAGCATGCCTTCAGCAAGATTAATCTGAGTGTCGAAGAATACCCTTCGGCGAGACCCTTCGCATCAGATGCCGAAGGTACCCTTCGACGATACCCTTCACACAGTACCCTTCGAATCAGTCATGCTCCGGTTAGCTCGCTGGTTTATTTTATTCAATATATTTCTTTTCGGCTAATTGGATTATTTTTGTGTGATCTTATTACGTGGCAACTCCACCCCATTGCCACTATTAATGGTAGTCAAAACGTGACATCAGTGTTGTGTTACGCTTAGGCTTGTCCCTAAGTATCCGCACACTTTTGGATCATCGACCTGACCCAAGTGCGGGGCACATTTTCGTGTCAACACCTATATAAAAATAGTCATCAAATTTATGTTCTAATTGGGCCCATGTCTAGACGCAGTTCGGTGGTAGCGCCGAAAACCAAGTGAAAGCGGTGCGGATAGTGAAAGAGAAAACAATCTATGTTTTAATGCGTCCGACCCACCAGCTTCTCCACACTATGCTAAGAACCGGCTGACATGTTCTAGTGTGGTTTTGTTACCCTCACCATCAAATTTGGTTAATTCAGGGACTCTATATCTACGAGGGTAGGGTATGGTATCGATGTGATCGAGGTATGGCTTTCGGTAAATCCTAGGCCAATCCCGAGGCCCAAAGCAGGTACACTCTCTAAAAACCGCGTGGATCCGCTAATCAATGTTGCCCTAGCCTCCTGCCTGTGCGCGTCTCTCATGCGGGGACACGACATGCGGTGGTATGTCAGCGTGTCATCCACGGGGTGATGGGGGATTGGTCCCGATCTTCCGCTAGGTAAAGGATAACTTGGGTTGGTGGAGAATCTCGACGTTGGCGATCCAAGGCTCCGGTCCGGCGGATCCAAACCTTGCAATCGTTACACCACTGTCTCCGTTGGTTATCAACCACGCAGGACGCGATTGACCTCGCCACGAAGGCTAATTCCTGCAAGCGAACCCAAGAACACAAGCAAGAACAGGAAGGATACAAGTCGAATGCCAAATCACAGACAAACGATGAAAAGGTGAGGTTTCACAAACGCCTATGCAGCAGCCAATCGGTCCGGTGCAAGGGGCGGGATCTAAACACACAAGTGTAGATGCAAACAAAGCAAAACCTAACCCTAAAGGCGGCTGGCGTGAGTATATAAGGCGTGGGCAGCCTGTGGAAGGCGTACAGACTTGGGCTGTGGGCTAGAATACGTACAGACTCGGACTATGGGCCAACACGGCCCAATTCTGTCACGCAGGACTGTTTTAAACACACAGGACGGCTCGAGACTTCCAAATGAGGTGAAACCAACGCCAAAAGATCCATCTTCTCCTTAGCTTTCCAAAAAGTCCAAGAACGCGCCAATCGGACTTCGTATGAGGAAGTTATGACCATTTTGGTGCATGGTGGTCGATGTAGTCCGAACCAGCGAATTCTTGACTTCAATTCATCCGTGCGACTCCGTCTTCAACTCCAACTCTTCTATTCCATCTCCCATGTTCCTAAGCAACAAAATATCACTAGTATTCAGTAGCATCCCATCCAAACAAATATTAACATAGTTGCCAAGGAAAGAATTAACCTCATGGTTCAAGCGACGGGCACGGGCGCGTGTGATTGGTCCTTGTAGTTGAATTGTAGGTGAAGGCTCCATGTGTGTATCAGGCGAAGTGATGTCCTCATACCAACTGATGGGGGGATTGGTCCCGATCTTCCGCTAGGTAAAGGATAACTTGGGTTGGTGGAGAATCTCGACGTTGGCGATCCAAGGCTCCGGTCCGGCGGATCCAAACCTTGCAATCGTTACACCACTGTCTCCGTTGGTTATCAACCACGCAGGACGCAATTGACCTCGCCACGAAGGCTAATTCCTGCAAGCGAACCCAAGAACACAAGCAAGAACAGGAAGGATACAAGTCGAATGCCAAATCACAGACAAACGATGAAAAGGTGAGGTTTCACAAACGCCTATGCAGCAGCCAATCGGTCCGGTGCAAGGGGCGAGATCTAAACACACAAGTGTAGATGCAAACAAAGCAAAACCTAACCCTAAAGGCGGCTGGCGTGAGTATATAAGGCGTGGGCAGCCTGTGGAAGGCGTACAGACTTGGGCTGTGGGCTAGAATACGTACAGACTCGGACTATGGGCCAACACGGCCCAATTCTGTCACGCAGGACTGTTTTAAACACACAGGACGGCTCGAGACTCCAAATGAGGTGAAACCAACGCCAAAAGATCCATCTTCTCCTTAGATTTCCAAAAAGTCCAAGAACGCGCCAATCGGACTTCGTATGAGGAAGTTATGCCCATTTTGGTGCATGGTGGTCGATGTAGTCCGAACCAGCGAATTCTTGACTTCAATTCATCCGTGCGACTCCGTCTTCAACTCCAACTCTTCTATTCCATCTCCCATGTTCCTAAGCAACAAAATATCACTAGTATTCAGTAGCATCCCATCCAAACAAATATTAACATAGTTGCCAAGGAAAGAATTAACCTCATGGTTCAAGCGACGGGCACGGGCGCGTGTGATTGGTCCTTGTAGTTGAATTGTAGGTGAGGCTCCATGTGTGTATCAGGCGAAGTGATGTCCTCATACCAACTGATGGGGGGATTGGTCCCGATCTTCCGCTAGGTAAAGGATAACTTGGGTTGGTGGAGAATCTCGACGTTGGCGATCCAAGGCTCCGGTCCGGCGGATCCAAACCTTGCAATCGTTACACCACTGTCTCCGTTGGTTATCAACCACGCAGGACGCGATTGACCTCGCCACGAATGCTAATTCCTGCAAGCGAACCCAAGAACACAAGCAAGAACAGGAAGGATACAAGTCGAATGCCAAATCACAGACAAACGATGAAAAGGTGAGGTTTCACAAACGCCTATGCAGCAGCCAATCGGTCCGGTGCAAGGGGCGAGATCTAAACACACAAGTGTAGATGCAAACAAAGCAAAACCTAACCCTAAAGGCGGCTGGCGTGAGTATATAAGGCGTGGGCAGCCTGTGGAAGGCGTACAGACTTGGGCTGTGGGCTAGAATACGTACAGACTCGGACTATGGGCCAACACGGCCCAATTCTGTCACGCAGGACTGTTTTAAACACACAGGACGGCTCGAGACTCCAAATGAGGTGAAACCAACGCCAAAAGATCCATCTTCTCCTTAGATTTCCAAAAAGTCCAAGAACGCGCCAATCGGACTTCGTATGAGGAAGTTATGACCATTTTGGTGCATGGTGGTCGATGTAGTCCGAACCAGCGAATTCTTGACTTCAATTCATCCGTGCGACTCCGTCTTCAACTCCAACTCTTCTATTCCATCTCCCATGTTCCTAAGCAACAAAATATCACTAGTATTCAGTAGCATCCCATCCAAACAAATATTAACATAGTTGCCAAGGAAAGAATTAACCTCATGGTTCAAGCGACGGGCACGGGCGCGTGTGATTGGTCCTTGTAGTTGAATTGTAGGTGAAGGCTCCATGTGTGTATCAGGCGAAGTGATGTCCTCATACCAACTGATGGGGGGATTGGTCCCGATCTTCCGCTAGGTAAAGGATAACTTGGGTTGGTGGAGAATCTCGACGTTGGCGATCCAAGGCTCCGGTCCGGCGGATCCAAACCTTGCAATCGTTACACCACTGTCTCCATTGGTTATCAACCACGCAGGACGCAATTGACCTCACCACGAAGGCTAATTCCTGCAAGCGAACCCAAGAACACAAGCAAGAACAGGAAGGATACAAGTCGAATGCCAAATCACAGACAAACGATGAAAAGGTGAGGTTTCACAAACGCCTATGCAGCAGCCAATCGGTCCGGTGCAAGGGGCGAGATCTAAACACACAAGTGTAGATGCAAACAAAGCAAAACCTAACCCTAAAGGCGGCTGGCGTGAGTATATAAGGCGTGGGCAGCCTGTGGAAGGCGTACAGACTTGGGCTGTGGGCTAGAATACGTACAGACTCGGACTATGGGCCAACACGGCCCAATTCTGTCACGCAGGACTGTTTTAAACACACAGGACGGCTCGAGACTCCAAATGAGGTGAAACCAACGCCAAAAGATCCATCTTCTCCTTAGCTTTCCAAAAAGTCCAAGAACGCGCCAATCGGACTTTGTATGAGGAAGTTATGACCATTTTGGTGCATGGTGGTCGATGTAGTCCGAACCAGCGAATTCTTGACTTCAATTCATCCGTGCGACTCCGTCTTCAACTCCAACTCTTCTATTCCATCTCCCATGTTCCTAAGCAACAAAATATCACTAGTATTCAGTAGCATCCCATCCAAACAAATATTAACATAGTTGCCAAGGAAAGAATTAACCTCATGGTTCAAGCGACGGGCACGGGCGCGTGTGATTGGTCCTTGTAGTTGAATTGTAGGTGGAGGCTCCATGTGTGTATCAGGCGAAGTGATGTCCTCATACCAACTGATGGGGGGATTGGTCCCGATCTTCCGCTAGGTAAAGGATAACTTGGGTTGGTGGAGAATCTCGACGTTGGCGATCCAAGGCTCCGGTCCGGCGGATCCAAACCTTGCAATCGTTACACCACTGTCTCCAGTTGGTTATCAACCACGCAGGACGCAATTGACCTCGCCACGAATGCTAATTCCTGCAAGCGAACCCAAGAACACAAGCAAGAACAGGAAGGATACAAGTCGAATGCCAAATCACAGACAAACGATGAAAAGGTGAGGTTTCACAAACGCCTATGCAGCAGCCAATCGGTCCGGTGCAAGGGGCGGGATCTAAACACACAAGTGTAGATGCAAAAAAAGAAAAACCTAACCCTAAAGGCGGCTGGCGTGAGTATATAAGGCGTGGGCAGCCTGTGGAAGGCGTACAGACTTGGGCTGTGGGCTAGAATACGTACAGACTCGGACTATGGGCCAACACGGCCCAATTCTGTCACGCAGGACTGTTTTAAACACACAGGACGGCTCGAGACTCCAAATGAGGTGAAACCAACGCCAAAAGATCCATCTTCTCCTTAGATTTCCAAAAAGTCCAAGAACGCGCCAATCGGACTTCGTATGAGGAAGTTATGCCCATTTTGGTGCATGGTGGTCGATGTAGTCCGAACCAGCGAATTCTTGACTTCAATTCATCCGTGCGACTCCGTCTTCAACTCCAACTCTTCTATTCCATCTCCCATGTTCCTAAGCAACAAAATATCACTAGTATTCAGTAGCATCCCATCCAAACAAATATTAACATAGTTGCCAAGGAAAGAATTAACCTCATGGTTCAAGCGACGGGCACGGGCGCGTGTGATTGGTCCTTGTAGTTGAATTGTAGGTGAAGGCTCCATGTGTGTATCAGGCGAAGTGATGTCCTCATACCAACTGATGGGGGGATTGGTCCCGATCTTCCGCTAGGTAAAGGATAACTTGGGTTGGTGGAGAATCTCGACGTTGGCGATCCAAGGCTCCGGTCCGGCGGATCCAAACCTTGCAATCGTTACACCACTGTCTCCATTGGTTATCAACCACGCAGGACGCGATTGACCTCAACACGAAGGCTAATTCCTGCAAGCGAACCCAAGAACACAAGCAAGAACAGGAAGGATACAAGTCGAATGCCAAATCACAGACAAACGATGAAAAGGTGAGGTTTCACAAACGCCTATGCAGCAGCCAATCGGTCCGGTGCAAGGGGCGGGATCTAAACACACAAGTGTAGATGCAAACAAAGAAAAACCTAACCCTAAAGGCGGCTGGCGTGAGTATATAAGGCGTGGGCAGCCCTGTGGAAGGCGTACAGACTTGGGCTGTGGGCTAGAATACGTACAGACTCGGACTATGGGCCAACACGGCCCAATTCTGTCACGCAGGACTGTTTTAAACACACAGGACGGCTCGAGACTCCAAATGAGGTGAAACCAACGCCAAAAGATCCATCTTCTCCTTAGCTTTCCAAAAAGTCCAAGAACGCGCCAATCGGACTTCGTATGAGGAAGTTATGCCCATTTTGGTGCATGGTGGTCGATGTAGTCCGAACCAGCGAATTCTTGACTTCAATTCATCCGTGCGACTCCGTCTTCAACTCCAACTCTTCTATTCCATCTCCCATGTTCCTAAGCAACAAAATATCACTAGTATTCAGTAGCATCCCATCCAAACAAATATTAACATAGTTGCCAAGGAAAGAATTAACCTCATGGTTCAAGCGACGGGCACGGGCGCGTGTGATTGGTCCTTGTAGTTGAATTGTAGGTGAAGGCTCCATGTGTGTATCAGGCGAAGTGATGTCCTCATACCAACTGATGGGGGGATTGGTCCCGATCTTCCGCTAGGTAAAGGATAACTTGGGTTGGTGGAGAATCTCGACGTTGGCGATCCAAGGCTCCGGTCCGGCGGATCCAAACCTTGCAATCGTTACACCACTGTCTCCGTTGGTTATCAACCACGCAGGACGCGATTGACCTCAACACGAAGGCTAATTCCTGCAAGCGAACCCAAGAACACAAGCAAGAACAGGAAGGATACAAGTCGAATGCCAAATCACAGACAAACGATGAAAAGGTGAGGTTTCACAAACGCCTATGCAGCAGCCAATCGGTCCGGTGCAAGGGGCGGGATCTAAACACACAAGTGTAGATGCAAACAAAGCAAAACCTAACCCTAAAGGCGGCTGGCGTGAGTATATAAGGCGTGGGCAGCCTGTGGAAGGCGTACAGACTTGGGCTGTGGGCTAGAATACGTACAGACTCGGACTATGGGCCAACACGGCCCAATTCTGTCACGCAGGACTGTTTTAAACACACAGGACGGCTCGAGACTCCAAATGAGGTGAAACCAACGCCAAAAGATCCATCTTCTCCTTAGATTTCCAAAAAGTCCAAGAACGCGCCAATCGGACTTCGTATGAGGAAGTTATGCCCATTTTGGTGCATGGTGGTCGATGTAGTCCGAACCAGCGAATTCTTGACTTCAATTCATCCGTGCGACTCCGTCTTCAACTCCAACTCTTCTATTCCATCTCCCATGTTCCTAAGCAACAAAATATCACTAGTATTCAGTAGCATCCCATCCAAACAAATATTAACATAGTTGCCAAGGAAAGAATTAACCTCATGGTTCAAGCGACGGGCACGGGCGCGTGTGATTGGTCCTTGTAGTTGAATTGTAGGTGAAGGCTCCATGTGTGTATCAGGCGAAGTGATGTCCTCATACCAACTGATGGGGGGATTGGTCCCGATCTTCCGCTAGGTAAAGGATAACTTGGGTTGGTGGAGAATCTCGACGTTGGCGATCCAAGGCTCCGGTCCGGCGGATCCAAACCTTGCAATCGTTACACCACTGTCTCCAGTTGGTTATCAACCACGCAGGACGCGATTGACCTCAGCCACGAATGCTAATTCCTGCAAGCGAACCCAAGAACACAAGCAAGAACAGGAAGGATACAAGTCGAATGCCAAATCACAGACAAACGATGAAAAGGTGAGGTTTCACAAACGCCTATGCAGCAGCCAATCGGTCCGGTGCAAGGGGCGGGATCTAAACACACAAGTGTAGATGCAAACAAAGCAAAACCTAACCCTAAAGGCGGCTGGCGTGAGTATATAAGGCGTGGGCAGCCTGTGGAAGGCGTACAGACTTGGGCTGTGGGCTAGAATACGTACAGACTCGGACTATGGGCCAACACGGCCCAATTCTGTCACGCAGGACTGTTTTAAACACACAGGACGGCTCGAGACTCCAAATGAGGTGAAACCAACGCCAAAAGATCCATCTTCTCCTTAGATTTCCAAAAAGTCCAAGAACGCGCCAATCGGACTTCGTATGAGGAAGTTATGCCCATTTTGGTGCATGGTGGTCGATGTAGTCCGAACCAGCGAATTCTTGACTTCAATTCATCCGTGCGACTCCGTCTTCAACTCCAACTCTTCTATTCCATCTCCCATGTTCCTAAGCAACAAAATATCACTAGTATTCAGTAGCATCCCATCCAAACAAATATTAACATAGTTGCCAAGGAAAGAATTAACCTCATGGTTCAAGCGACGGGCACGGGCGCGTGTGATTGGTCCTTGTAGTTGAATTGTAGGTGAAGGCTCCATGTGTGTATCAGGCGAAGTGATGTCCTCATACCAACTGATGGGGGGATTGGTCCCGATCTTCCGCTAGGTAAAGGATAACTTGGGTTGGTGGAGAATCTCGACGTTGGCGATCCAAGGCTCCGGTCCGGCGGATCCAAACCTTGCAATCGTTACACCACTGTCTCCGTTGGTTATCAACCACGCAGGACGCGATTGACCTCGCCACGAATGCTAATTCCTGCAAGCGAACCCAAGAACACAAGCAAGAACAGGAAGGATACAAGTCGAATGCCAAATCACAGACAAACGATGAAAAGGTGAGGTTTCACAAACGCCTATGCAGCAGCCAATCGGTCCGGTGCAAGGGGCGAGATCTAAACACACAAGTGTAGATGCAAACAAAGCAAAACCTAACCCTAAAGGTGGCTGGCGTGAGTATATAAGGCGTGGGCAGCCTGTGGAAGGCGTACAGACTTGGGCTGTGGGCTAGAATACGTACAGACTCGGACTATGGGCCAACACGGCCCAATTCTGTCACGCAGGACTGTTTTAAACACACAGGACGGCTCGAGACTCCAAATGAGGTGAAACCAACGCCAAAAGATCCATCTTCTCCTTAGATTTCCAAAAAGTCCAAGAACGCGCCAATCGGACTTCGTATGAGGAAGTTATGCCCATTTTGGTGCATGGTGGTCGATGTAGTCCGAACCAGCGAATTCTTGACTTCAATTCATCCGTGCGACTCCGTCTTCAACTCCAACTCTTCTATTCCATCTCCCATGTTCCTAAGCAACAAAATATCACTAGTATTCAGTAGCATCCCATCCAAACAAATATTAACATAGTTGCCAAGGAAAGAATTAACCTCATGGTTCAAGCGACGGGCACGGGCGCGTGTGATTGGTCCTTGTAGTTGAATTGTAGGTGGAGGCTCCATGTGTGTATCAGGCGAAGTGATGTCCTCATACCAACTGATGGGGGGATTGGTCCCGATCTTCCGCTAGGTAAAGGATAACTTGGGTTGGTGGAGAATCTCGACGTTGGCGATCCAAGGCTCCGGTCCGGCGGATCCAAACCTTGCAATCGTTACACCACTGTCTCCGTTGGTTATCAACCACGCAGGACGCGATTGACCTCACCACGAATGCTAATTCCTGCAAGCGAACCCAAGAACACAAGCAAGAACAGGAAGGATACAAGTCGAATGCCAAATCACAGACAAACGATGAAAAGGTGAGGTTTCACAAACGCCTATGCAGCAGCCAATCGGTCCGGTGCAAGGGGCGAGATCTAAACACACAAGTGTAGATGCAAACAAAGCAAAACCTAACCCTAAAGGTGGCTGGCGTGAGTATATAAGGCGTGGGCAGCCTGTGGAAGGCGTACAGACTTGGGTTGTGG
>JAAALK010000287.1:101030-185087 GCA_019279435.1 Zizania palustris
GCGGTTCCAGTGCGTCCACTCGGAAGCTGGAAATCTATGAGGGGGGCATTATCAGGATCATATGCTTTATTAATTTGGAAGATGATTACAAGTGAGTTACAAGGCCCTTATGCGAAGTATCGCTTTAGGTGCTCCGCATGCCAAGTATGTGCTAACTCTTCACCTTCTAAATTAGCTAATTTGAAAGAGCCAGGGCGTCCTGAACAAACAATTAGGTATGGACCTTCCCATTTATTTCCTAACTTCCCTGGCGCTATAATGCTTCGTAGAACAAGATGACCCGGTCTTAGTCATTGAGCTTAACCTTCGGGTCAAACCAAGCCTTCGTTTGCTGATGATACTTTGATAAATTTTCCACAGCTCGAAGTCTTGTTTCTTCTGATAAATCTAACGAAGCTTGTCTTTCTTCTTCAATTTCTGGCTCGGTGCTGCGAAACGATCCTCCTTTGAGCTCCGTTGGAGTCATAGCTTCATCTCCGCACAGTAGTCTGAATGGAGTAAAACCTGTGGACCTTGTTTGCGTAGTCCGAATGGACCACAAAATCTTCGGAAGCTCTTCGGTCCACAGTCCCTTGGCTAATCCTACTATCCTTCGATTTAGCCCTGACAAAATATTTCCATTGGCTCGTTCTACGGCTCCATTAGACTGAGGATGCCTTACTGCAGCAAAACATAACTGAATGCCTAGATCTTCGCAAAACTTCCTGAAGGGTTCTGCATCGAACTGTGTTCCATTATCAACTGTGAGTTGTCTAGGTACTCCGAACCGGCAAATGATGTTCTTCCAAAGAATTTCTGTACATTGTTCGAAGTGATAGCTGTCAAGGGCTCTGCTTCCACCATTTAGAAAAATATTCAATAGCTACCACTGCGAACTTCAAATTTCCCTTGGCTACTGGAAAGGGTCCAATTAAATCCATACCCCATCTGGCCATAGGCCATACCGGAGCAATGACTTGAAGAGATATTGGTGGGCGATGACTTTGTCGACCCATCCACTGGCATCCTTGACAAGTGCGGACTAAGCTCTCCGCATCAGCTGTTATTGTAGGCCAATAAAGCCCCTGGCGAAGTGTTTTTCCTGCCAAAGCTCGTGGGGCTAAATGGCTACCACAAAGGCCTTCATGAATTTCTCGAAGAATTTATTGACCTTCGGCTTGAGATATACATCGGAGTAGAGGGGAACATACTCCGGCCTTGTATAAAATACTGTTGATTATTTGATAATTTCTAGCTCTAAGCTTTAATCTCGACAGTTGTGGCTCTTCGGGCAAATTTGTTCCTCCCTGTAAAAGTTCCATGATTGAATTTTTCCAATCTGCACTAGGAATGCAAAGAATCTCTGCAGAGGGAATTTGTGGCACCGAAGGTATACTGAGCTCCTCATAGAAAGCTTCTTCTGGCACATCTACAGCTCCGGCTGCAGCTTTTGCTAAGATGTCTGCTTGCACATTTTCTGCTCTTGGTATACTCCGAATGGAAATACCCTTGAAGTGTGCTTCGATTTTACGGATTTCTTCTAAGTACTTTGCAAGCTGTGGATGCCGAACCTAGAAACTTTTATCTACGTGCCCAGCTACTATCTGAGAATCTGTCTTTATAATAATTCTTGTAGCCCCTAGAGCACGTGCTTTTCGGAGTCCCAATAAAATCCCTTCATACTCCGCTATATTATTGGTAGACTTAAAGTTGAGTCTTGCGGAGTACATTGCTCTTTGCCCTGAAGGCAAAATTAATACTGCTCCGATGCCTGCTCCGGATGCTTGGAAAGCCCCATCGGAGTAAACAGTCCAAACTCCGTCACTTGACTTCTCCGGAACCAAATTTGCAGGTGGAGTCCATTCTGCTACAAAATCTGCTAAGACTTGCGATTTGATTGCTGTCCTTGCCAGGAAAGATATGCCGAAGGGTGCTAGCTCAACTGCCCACTTCCCAATCCTTCCAGTGGAATCCTTACTTCGAAGCATATCTCCTAAAGGATACGAAGTTGGTACAATTACATTGTGTGCCAAAAAATAATGTCTTAATTTCCTCGAAGCCATTATCAGAGCATAAACGAACTTCTCAAGTTCGGAGTATCTTGTCTTCGCTCCTGATAATGCTTCGGATACAAAATAAACAGGATTTTGGACCAACTTCCCATTGAAATCCACTTCTCTGACAAGGACTGCACTAACAGCAGAACCTGTAGCTGCAAGGTAAAGGAGTAGGGTTTCGTCCGCAGTAGGCACCGTGAGTGTAGCAAGATTACTGAGATACTCTTTAATATCTTCAAAGCTTTTCTGACACTCCGGTGTCCATGCAAAATCTTCGGACCCCTTCAATGCTTTAAATATAGGCAAGCTTCTCTCCGCAGACCTTGATAAAAACCTGCTAAGTACTGCCAGACGCCCAGTCAGCTTTTGCACTTGCTTTAAATTTTCCGGAGGAGCCATCTTCTGTAGCGCAGTTATTTGAGTAGGGCTAGCTTCAATTCCCCTGCTTGAAACTAAATACCCTAACAACTTTCCAGCCTTAGCTCCAAAGATACATTTTTTGGGGTTAAGACGGATCCCACATGCCCGAAGGCTATTGAATGTTTCTACTAAGTCTAGGTTATGTTGGTGCTTTAAAGCACTCTTTATTACAATATCATCCATATAGGCCTCCACATTGCGACCTAATTGATGACCTAGAGCCTTAGCAACTAACCTCGAAAAAGTAGCCCCGGCATTTCTTAAGCCGAAGGGCATTCTTACATAACAGAAGACTCCCGAAGGAGTTACAAAGCTTGTCTTGATCTCATCTTCGCGCTTCAACCATATTTGATGATAACCAGAATACACGTCAAGGAAGCTTAATAACTCCGAACCTGCGGTGGAGTCAACCAATTGATCAATTCGGGGCATGGGGTAGGGGTCACGAGGGCATGCTTTATTCAAGGATGTGAAATCAATGCACATGCGCCACTTCCCGGAAGACTTCTTTCTGACGAAGACTGGGTTGGCTAACCATTCTGTGTGAGCCACTTCTCTGATAATCCCAGCCTTCAACAATTTCTCAACTTCGTCCTTCGCTAGAGCAGCTCTTTCTGCAGACATTTTCCGGAGTCCTTGCCGAACTGGCCGGGCCTTCGGGTTTACAAGTAAACTATGTTCAATGATATCCCGATCGACTCCGGTGATATCTTCGTCAGACCAAGCGAAGACATCCAAACTCTCTTCCACCACCTTTTCCAAGGAGGTTGCAACTTCTGGAGGTAAATCTTTACCAAATTGAAATGTATACTCTTTACCATCTTTAACAATGACCTTCGCTGCAATCTCTCCTTCAGGACTTGGTTTCGGAAAGGACTTCTTCGAAGCTTCGGAGGAGGCTGAAAAAATTTCTTCATTATCTTGTACATTGTTTACTTGTCTTGGATCAAGAGGGGGACCATGACCATATTCCGCTCTCCGAGCGATAGCTTGATCTCCGAAGACAGTAAGGACTCCTGCTTGTGTGGGCATCTTCATGCACAAATAATTGTGGTGCGCCACAGCTCCGAACTGGTTTAGCATGCCTCTTCCGAAGATGACGTTGTAAGCATACGAGGCATCTACAACATCAAAGATTACTTCCTCAGTTCGGGCCAATAAACCTTCTCCGAAGGTAACTTCCAGGCCTATTTGGCCAAGTGCATCAAGCGGAGGTCCTGCGAAGCCTTGCAAACGACGAGCCGCTGGAAGGAGATGCTTTCTGGAGATGCACAATTGATCGAAGGCTTGAACGAAAATGATGTCTGCCGAACTACCTCCGTCAATCAATACCCTTCGAACTTCAGTACCCGCAATATCAGCAGTGATAACAAGTGGGTCTGCATGCGGGAACTTAATGCCAGCTGCATCCTCCGCAGAAAATGATATCGGTACATGAGACCACTCCGGCATTGCAGCTGCAGACGATGAAGTCCCAATATGGCCTACTTCTCTGACGTAGTCCCTTCGCTGTCTCTTAGACATGCTTCCGAGGGTACCTCCTCCGGAGATGGGGAGAACTACTCTTTTCCCTCGGTCTTGCCCTTCCTCTTGCTTCGGAGGTGGCATAACATTGGCCACTGGAGGGTGTCTTGCAGCATCAAAGTTTTCTATCCGCGCCATAGCCTGGACCGGCTCTGGGCGCGTTGCAACTGGAACTCGGTCGGTAGTACCTCGACCCGAAGTTCTTTCTAGGTACTCTCCTCTTAGAGTAAGTATAGCCTTGCAAGTATCAGTTGCATGGCTTCGATTTTCTCCATGGATGCAGCAGAAAAGGGTCTGGCCTTTGCTAGCCATTTTCCCTGGCGGCCTCCAGCCGCTGGCCTTGTTCCCCGAAGACTGGGGAGCTCTCTGTGTAAACTTCTGTGGGGGTGCAATATTCATGACTTCAGAACGAGGGTGCTTTTGCCCTCTTCTCCGATCATGTTGAAATTCGAAGACTGGTTCTTTCGGCTGTGCCGAAGTTTTCACTTCTACTTTAACTTCTTGCAATATGGATGAAGTAGCGGCAGTTCTTCGGAGCCAACCCTCTTCCGACCTCGCATACTCCTCGAAGTATGACATCAACTGAGAGATCGAGGAGATGCTTTTCCGATGAAGCTTGTCCAGGAGGCCTTGATGAGTGACGCCTTCCCTGGCTGCATCAACTACCGAAGATGCAGACAACCCCCGGATCTGCGACTTCGTATGAGCGAAGCGCTTGAAATATTGCCTCAATGTCTCTCCGGGGAGCTGTTTCACCTGGAAAAGGCTTCCCGTTGACATCGGAGGCACGAAGGTGCCTTGAAAATTTCTTATAAACTTCTTCTTCAGCTACCCCCATGAATTAATTGATCCTGGCTTCAAAGACCAGAACCACCTTAATGCCACTCCTTGAAGAGCTAAGGGGAAGCACTTCGCCATGGTGTCTCGAACTCCTCCGCTAGCTTCAATCGCTAGGGCATAAGAACGAACAAACTCTCCGGGATCTTCATCTCCAGCATACTTACAGAGCTTCGAAGTCTTAAACTTTGGATCAAAGCGAACTTTCTGTAGCTCAGGATGCAGCGGAGATTCATTGTCGAAAGAGGCGTTCTCCGGGGCTTCGGGATAATCGGGTTCATCGTCTTCGGGCACTTCTGGGATAGTTGGGATGGCTTGAGAGCGAAGCCTGTTCGTAGCTTCTTGTCGCCACCTTGCTACTTCAGCTTGAAGGTTGGCCATTTGAGTGGCCATATCTCCAAGATTGGCTTCATCTCCTCCGGAAGGATCTTCCGGGTCTTGAGAGCTAGTAGGATCAGTTTGGATTGGGATGGAAGGTGGAGGAGGGACTCCGGGTGGTCGAAGTATGGAAGGGGTTGGCGGAGAAGCTTCGTATGTTCGAGGGATGGAAACTCCTTCCGGAGTTTGTGGAGGGAATGTCGAAGGCCCTCCGACTTCAACCGTGTCAAATGGTATCTCTCCGGAGATCCGAGAAGACCTCCGAACGGGATTGCGGGGTGCGCTCCGCTTAGGAGGCATGATGTAAGAAGTTGGTAGAGAACGAAGTTTTTCGGACTAGGTTCCCCACGGACGGCGCCAACTGTTGGCGTAAAAGATTACGCTAACAGGTTTCTGTAGAATAGAAACTAACAAACGAAGTGTTTGCGAAGAGAACTGTTCTAAGCCTCCGAAAGGATAACAACTTAGAATAGTTCGAATGTGTGTATTGAATAACTTGTATTCGGTCCCTATTACAGGGTGAAATGGGGGGTATTTATAGGTCCAAATATTAAGGAAAAGACCTATTTACCCCTCTATTACAACCGACATAGTGGAAACTATTCGGTACCCTTGATAGGGCTAAAATGGTAAAAGACTAATCTAATAATATAAAAGATAAATCTTCCATCTTAGCTGGCAATAAAGATCTTGAAGAGCTTTAGTCCAAAGATGTACTCCGAACCAATGCCTATCTTCGTACTTCGAGCTTGACTCAGGGTATCTTCAAAGATGGACGTCTGGAAACCTTCGAATCCACTATCTACTTTCATGTTGTTGCGGCAATAACCCCGAAGATGAGATATTTTCCCCCAACAACAAGTCACACAGAAGCACCTCACACTTCGGGCACTCACTGCTATCACCCAAGCAAGGGGAAGAAGATAGACTCTCAATTCTGCCATTGGTTATGGCAAGCTCACTCTCTAACTCATCTATCCTCTTCTTGGCCCCCCTAAGCAGTTTTTCCCGATATTTCAACTCCTGACGATTACTTTCAAGTAAATCAACGATTTCGCGTACATAGGATGATACCTTTTCGTTGTCGTCGTCGGAGTCGTCGGAGGAGCTCTTTTCTTCCTTATCCCCAAGAGCCATTGAGCAGAAGCTCTTGCGGGATCTTCGGCGCTGGTGTGAGTGGCTCTTCGGTTTGTCTCCGAAGGCCATGAAGCAGAGGCCCGCCGGATCATCCTTGTCCTTCCCCTTTCTGATGGCGATCTCCTCATCGCTTGAGCTCGATGAAGAGGTAGAAGACGTGGACCGCTTAGAGTAGCTCTTCTCCATTTCAGCAAAGAAGGCCTTATCGCGCTTCTTGTTCTCTCGCCGGTAGTCCTTCAGGGCCTTCTTGAAGAATCTGGTCTTCGGCTTGCCCTTGTTGAAGGAAGAGCTGTCGTGCTTGCCGGAGTCATGGAAGCTGCCACCGGTGCCCTTCTTGTGTCCATTGCGCTTGGGGCAGTCGGCGATGAAGTGTCCTGGATCACCACAATCAAAGCATCCAGATTTTGTGCCGTGTCTTTTGAACATTCTCTAGTCTACGACACGACGCACCCGGTTGTTAAAAAGACACAAATCATCATCACCCAACAACTCTAGCTGGTCCTCAGTGATAGACATCAAAGAGAACCCAGCACAACTCACAGAAGAGGGATCAACAGAAGGTGTAGCAAGGGCCAGAGATTTTGATCCAGAACCAGTGAGATTTGTTCTCAGCTGGAGATCAACCTCACTAGCCTTCAGCTTGCGAAACAACTCAGAAATGGTCAAGGTATCATAAGAAGTACTCTCAATGATAGAAGATACCTTGATCTCCCAGATCTTTGGGTCCAGGGTATGGAGAACCTTGAGCGCCTGCTCATGATCTGAGACTAACTGAGCACCCTCAACCTTGTTGTCCCGAAGCTTGTTTATGATCGACTGAAAATGACCAAACAAAGCCTGTTCGGAACTTGGCGAAGCCTGCTTCACTGGTCGAGGTCTGCTTCGGATGTCGAAGCCTGCTTCACTGGTCGAAGTCTGCTCCGGAGATGATTGATGAAGTCTGCCGAGGAGGTTTGGTCTAACCTAGTTTTAGGTGGCAAAAGACCGAAGATGCTTCGAAGCTAAGTACGGAAGTATCGAAGCTAGCTTCGAACCGAGAGCTTCGAAGCCTATCCTTCGAGCAGAATGCTTCGAACACAACGCACAGACAAACAACCTTCGAAAAGAGAAGCGAAGGCTGACACGCGACAGAGAAACCAAAACGAAGCCTACACTCTACCTTCGAACAAACACACCAAGGACCTTTGGAGAAGACGGATGCAAACACTGAGCGAAGTCTATCAGTGAGATTAGCTTCGAAGCTAACTCCGAAGCCTGACGAAGTATTGACTTCGAACAGCTCGAGACTAAGAACACCTTCGCTAATACTATCGAAGTATGTGAAGCTGACAATGCAAAACGTACTGCAAAGGTAGAGACACAGCACACAAATGAAGCCGAAGTTCGAGCGAAGCCTTCGAGGATGTCAGATCGAAGTCTGCCTCACGAAGCTGAGGGACTTTGAACAGAGAGAAGGGGCTTCACCAAAAACAGGCAAAAAAGGAATTCAGTCTTGACTGCTTCGATCAAAAAGCTACGCAAAAAAAGCAAAGCCTGAGTACTAATGTACTGTTGCTACAGTGTAGTAGTACTACTTGCAACTAGTATGAACTAGTACTCCTCGTGAAGAACAGAAGCAACCAAAACACAATCGCTCAAGAAAATGTCTGTGCACGTTAACCGAAGCTATAAATACTGCTGCAGATTTGCTGCGCACGAAGAGAATAGAAGCTTCATTGCATCAAACAGAAGCGAAATAAATGCAAGCCAAACACAAATGAACAGCAGCCTAGCAGTGCACAACAGAAGAGAGAGAGACAAGCACGCAAGAACAAAAAGACCCAAGGAATAACTGAAAAGTGATTTCTAGAAGGGTAGTCCAACCCTAGGGATTGGGGCCCTATTTATAGGCTGCCCAATGACCTAGAATATTCCACCAGCCCCTTAGGGTTTTTTACAGACGCAGGAATAAAAAGAAAAGACTCAACTGCCCTTAGGAATTTTACAGACACAACTGACTGACTGTGGGCCTAGAGATACAGATGACTTATCCGGAAGCTAAACTTTCGTAGCGACTACGGCTTCTCTTCTGGACAGTCAGATACAAGATAAACGGTTGTCAGTTTTGCGCCGAAACTGACAAAGCCTCCACCAACTTTGCACCAGGTACCCGGATTGGGCCGGCCCGATTCCGCTGCTCTCTCAGCCCGGCAATCACTCACTGCCCGTGTACCTTAGTCAATCCTGGTCAACAGCCCAGTGTGTCTTCTGCTGCTTCCAGCCCATGTACCCAGATTGGGCCAGCCCGACTTCGCAGCTCTCTCATCCCGACAGTCGCTCACTGCCCGTGTACCTGAGTCACACGCGGCCCATGAAACAGCAAATCTCTTTTTCTTTTGTCCTCTTTGACTCTTGTTGACAATGACTCATCACTTCTGGAGCCATGAGGCCCACGCTATTCAGCATGGCTCCTCACCGATTGAACCTACAGAGGGAAAACATTGCAACCGTTAGTATAATGAGAATGTGAATCATGCCACTTATAGTAGGGGCGTTTCTTCAGTTCATCGGCGGTCGGGTTGACCTAGCCCTTGGGCAACCAGAGAAGCTGGCTCTTCAAGAGGAAGTCAAATATTCTGTCGCATTTAGTCACATAAAAATAGTATTTAACCTCATTGGGCCGACTCTTAGTGGGAGACGGCCGTAGCTCAGAATAGGTGATAGGTTTGGTCTTAGTGTTCTAGGCCCATTCGGTGTCATACATATCAGTCGAATCATCCTTTTCCTCCGACTCTTCCTCGTCAGAGTGTTCCATGATGTGAACTTCAGCTTTAGGTTTGCTAAATGTTTTAATGAATTTTTTATCCTTGGCTCGACCTTCTTGGACTAGAGCCTCGTGTAGGACTTGGCTGACTTCTAAAAAAATTTGGTTGTCTAGCCTCTCTTTAATTTCAGAACGCAATCCATTAAAAGCTGGACCCGCCAAATCTCTTTCTGAAATATTGAGACTAAAACATTGGATCATGGTGTCCCTAAAGCGCTTGACGTACTTAGAGACAATCTCACTAGATTTTTGTCTTACCGACATCAAGTTTGAAAGCCTAAGGAACCATGCCAAAGAGCGTGGGCCTCATGGCTGCAGATGTGATGAGTCATTGTCAACGGAAGTCAAAGAGTACTGATGAGGAGATAACACCTATTGTGTCTGGGCCACATGTGACTCAGGTACACGGGCAGTGAGCGATTGTCGGGCAGAGGGTACATGGGCTAGCAGCAGTAGAGGATCCACTGGGCTATTGATCAGGATTGACTCAAGTACACGGGGGGTGAGCTATTGACGGGCTGAGAGAGCTGTGGAATTGGGCCGGCCCAATCTGGGTACCTGGTGCAAAGTCGGTGGACGCTTTGTCAGTTTCGGCGCAAAACTGACAGCCGCTGATCTCGGATTGGACCATTCCAAGGCGAAGCTGTAGTTGCTATGAAAGCTTCGCTTCAGGATAAGTCATCTGTAATTAGGAGTTTACTATTTTGTCCTTAGGCCCACAGTCAGTCAGTCGAGTTTGTAAAAATATACTAAGGGCATTTTGGTCTTTTCCATTTTATTTCAGCGTCTGTAAAACCCTAAGGGTCTTTTGGTATTTTCCTAGGCTATTAGGCTACCTATAAATAGGGCCCCAATCCCTAGGGTTAGGGTTACCCTTTCAGAAATTACTTTCCTAATCAAAAAGTAGTGGGTCACTTTTGGCGTTCTTCCTCCTGGGGTATTTTCTACTCCGCCGCCACAGTGTTCATCGTGTGCATGCTCGGAAATCATTTGATCGGGTTTATTCTTCCGGTTCTTTGCTGTTGGGGGAAAATATCTCCTCTTCGGGGTTATTGCCGAAGCAGCACCAAGACAGCCAACTAGTTCGAAGATTGTCCGAAGACCTTCTTCGAAGATGCTCGGAACCTGGTTCGAAGCCCGAAGACAGGCACTGGTTCGAAGTATGTCTTCGAACCAAAGCCCTTCAAGATCTTTTCTGCCAGCTAAGATGGAAAACTTATCTTCTATCCTATTAGATTAGTCTTTTACCATTTTAGCCCTATTGAGGAAACTGAATAGTTTCCTTAATGTCGGTTGTAATAGAGGGGTAAATAGGTCTTTTCCTTAATGTTTAGGCCTATAAATACCCCCCATTTCACCCTGTAATAGGGACCGATTACAAGTGATTCAATACACACTTTCGAACTATTCTAAGCTATTATCCTTTCGGAGGCTTAGAACAGTTTGCTTCGCAAACACTTCGTTTGTTAGTTTCTTTTCTATAGAAACCTGTTAGCGTAATCTTTTACGCCAACAGTTGGCGCCGTCCGTGGGGAACCTAGTCCAAAAAACTTCGTTCTCTACCAACTTCTTACATCATGCCTCCTAAGCGGAGCGCACCTCGCAATCCCACTCGGAGGTCTTCTCGGATCTCCGGAGAGATACCCTTCGACACAGTCGAAGTCGGAGGGTCCTCGACTATCCCTCCACCTCAAACTCCGCAAGGGGCTTCTATCCCTCGAGGATACGAAACCTCTCCGCCAACCCCTTCCACGCTTCGACCGCCCGGAGCCACTCTGCCACCCTCCATTCCGATTCGAACTGATCATACCAGCTCTCAAGACCCGGAAGGTCCTTCCGGAGGAGATGAAGATAGCCTTGGAGACATGGCCACTCAAATGGCCAATCTTCAAGCCGAGGTAGCGAGGTGGCGACAAGAGGCTGCGAACAGGCTTCGCCCTCAAGCCACCCTAGCTATCCCCGAAGTGCACGAAGACGACGATCTTGATTATCCCGAAGCCCCGGAGAACGCCTCTTACGACAATGAATCTCCGTTGCATCCCGAGCTTCAGAAGGTTCGCTTCGATCCGAAGTTCAAAGCTTCGAAGCTTTGCAAGTATGCCGGAGACGAAGATCCCAGTGAGTTTGCGCGTTCTTATGCCCTAGCAATTGAGGCTAGTGGCGGAGATAGAGAAACTATGGCAAAGTGTTTCCCGTTAGCCCTTCAAGGAGTGGCGTTGAGATGGTTCTGGTCTTTAAAGCCAGGATCAATCGCTTCATGGTCACAGTTGAAGAAGAAGTTTATAAGTAACTTTCAGGGCACCTTCGTGCCCCCCATGTCTACAGGAAGCCTTTTCCAAGTGAAACAGCTCCCCGGAGAAACATTGAGGCAGTACTTCAAGCGCTTCGCTCACACGAAGTCGCAAATTCGGGGGCTGTCCACATCCTCGGTGGTTGATGCGGCTCGAGAAGGTGTCAGTCATAAAGGCCTTCTGGATAAACTGCATCGAAAGAGCATCACCACAATATCACAGCTGATGTCGTACTTCGAGGAGTACTCGAAGTCAGAAGAAGGTTGGCTTCGGAGGACTACTGCTACTTCGACAGTATTGACAGAAGTTAAAGCAGAGGTGAAGACTTCGGCACAGCCGCAAGAACCAGTCTCCGAAGCGCAACATGATAGAAGAAGAGGGCAAAAGCACCCTCGCTCTGAAGTCTTAAACATTGCACCCCCGCAGAAGTTTGCACCAAGAGCTCCACAGTCTGCGGGAAATAAGTCCAGTGGTTGGAGGCCGCCAGGGAAAACGGCTGGCAAGGGCCAGACCCTTTTTTGCTGTATTCATGGAGAGAATCGAAGCCATGCAACTAACACCTGCAAGGCTATTCTTACCCTTCGGGGAGAATACTTGGAGAGAACTTCGGGTCGAGGTAGTACCGACCGAAGTCCAGCAGCAGCAGTGCGCTCGGAGCCGGTCCAGGCTGTGGCGCGGATAGAAAATTTTGATGCTGCAAGGCATCCTCCGGTGGCCAATGTTATGCCACCTCCGAAGCAAGAAGAAGGGCAAGATAGAGGGAAGAGAGTAGTTCTCCCTATATCCGGAGGAGGTACCCTCGGAAGCATGTCCAAGAGACAGCGAAGAGAGTACGTTCGAGAAGTAGGCCACATTGGGACTTCGTCATCTGCAGCTGCAATGCCGGAGTGGTCTCATGTTCCAATATCTTTCTCTGCGGAGGATGCAGCTGGTATCAAGTTCCCGCATGCAGATCCATTGGTTATTACTGCTGATATTGCAGGGACAGAAGTCCGAAGGGTGCTAATTGACGGAGGTAGCTCGGCAGATATCATATTTGTACAAGCCTTCGATCAGTTATGCATTTCCCGGAAGCATCTCCTCCCAGCGGCTCGTCCTCTGCAAGGCTTTGCAGGACCTCCGCTAGATGCACTTGGCCAGATAGGCCTGGAAGTAACCTTCGGAGAAGGTTTACTAGCCCGAACTGAAGAAGTTATCTTTGATGTGGTGGATGCCCCGTATGCTTATAATGTCATCTTCGGGCGAGGCATGTTGAATCAGTTCGGAGCTGTGGCGCATCACAACTACTTGTGCATGAAGATGCCCACACAATCATGAGTTCTGACAATCTTCGGAGATCAAGCCATAGCTCGGAGGGCAGAATATGGTCATGGTCCTCCTCTTGATCCGAGGCAAGTAAACAGTGTCCAAGATAATGGAGAAATTTTTTCAGCCTCCTCCGAAGCTTCGAAGAAGTCATTTCCAAGACCAAGTCCCGAAGGAGAGATTGCAACGAAGGTCATTGTTAAAGATGGTAAAGAATACACTTTTCAATTTGGTAAAGATTTACCTCCCGAAGTTGCAACTTCCTTGGAAAAGGTCGTAGAAGAAAATTTGGATGTCTTCGCTTGGTCTGACGAAGATATCACCGGAGTCGATCGGGATATTATTGAGCACAGCTTGCTTGTAAACCCGAAGGCCCGGCCTGTTCGACAAGGGCTCCGGAAGATGTCCGCAGAGAGAGCTGCTCTAGCTAAGGACGAAGTTAAAAAACTGTTGAAGGCTGGGATTATCAGAGAAGTGGCCCATACAGAATGGTTAGCCAACCCAGTCTTCGGCATATCTTTCCTGGCAAGGACAGCTATCAAATCTCAAGTCCTAGCAGACTTCGTAGCAGAGTGGACTCCACCTGCGAAGTTGACTCCGGAGAAATCAGATGACGGAGTTTGGACTATTTACTCCGATGGGGCTTTTCAAGCATCCGGAGCAGGCATTGGAGCAGTATTAATTTCGCCATCAGGACAAAGAGCAATGTACTCCGTAAGACTCAACTTTAAGTCTACCAATAATATAGCGGAGTACGAAGGAATTTTATTGGGACTCCGGAAAGCACGTGCTCTAGGGGCTACAAGGATAATTATAAAAACAGATTCTCAGATAGTAGCAGGGCACGTAGACAAAAGTTTTCAAGTCCGACATCCACAGCTTGCAAAGTACTTGGAAGAAATTCGCAAGATCGAAGCACATTTCAAGGGTATTTCCATTCGGAGTATACCAAGAGCTGAAAATGTGCAAGCGGACATTTTAGCGAAGGCTGCTGCCGGAGCTGTGGATGTGCCTGATGAAGCTTTCTATGAGGAGCTCAATATACCTTCGGTGCCACAAGTTGCTTCTGCAGAGATTCTCTGCATTCCTAGTGCAGATTGGAAAGATTCGATTATAGAACTCTTGCAAGGAGGAACAAATTTGCCCGAAGAACCCCAATTGTCAAGATTAAAGCTCAGAGCAAGAAATTATCAGTTAATCAACGGTATATTATACAAGGCCGGAGTATGTTCCCCACTACTCCGATGTATATCTCAAGCCGAAGGCCAAGAAATTCTTCGAGAAATTCACGAAGGCCTTTGTGGAAGTCATTTAGCCCCTAGAGCTCTGGCAGGAAAAACACTTCGCCAGGGGCTTTATTGGCCCACAATAACAGCTGATGCGGAGAGCTTGGTCCGCACTTGTCAAGGATGCCAGTGGATGGGTCGACGGAGTCATCGCCCACCAACAGCTCTTCAAGTCATTGCTCCGGTATGGCCTATGGCCAGATGGGGTATGGATCTAATTGGTCCCTTTCCGTTAGCAAAGGGAGATCTGAAGTTCGCAGTGGTAGCTATTGAATATTTTTCTAAGTGGGTGGAAGCAGAGCCCTTAACAGCTATCACTTCGAATAATGTACAAAAATTCTTCTGGAAGAACATTATTTGCCGGTTCGGAGTGCCTAGATATCTCACAGTTGATAATGGAACACAGTTCGACGCAGAACCCTTCAGGAAGTTTTGCGAAGACCTAGGCATTCAACTATGTTTTGCTGTAGTGAGACATCCTCAGTCGAATGGAGCCGTTGAGCGAGCCAATGGAAATATTTTATCAGGGCTAAATCGAAGAATAGTAGGATTATCAAAAGGACTGTGGACCGAAGAGCTTCCGAAGATTCTATGGTCCATTCGGACTACGCAAACAAGGTCCACAGGTTTTACTCCGTTCAGACTACTATTCGGAGATGAAGCAATGACTCCAACGGAGCTCAAAGGGGGATCATTTCGCAGCACCGAACCAGACATCGAAGAAGAAAGACAAGCTTCGTTAGATTTGTCAGAAGAAACAAGACTTCGAGCTGTAGCTAATTTATCAAAATATCACCAGCAGACGAAGACTTGGTATGACCCGAAGGTTAAGCTCAGCGAGTTAAGGCCAGGTCATCTTGTTCTACGAAGCATTATAGCACCAGGGAAGTTAGGCAATAAATGGGAAGGTCCATATCTAATTGTCCGCTCAGGACGCCCTGGTTCATTTAAATTAGCTAATTTAGAAGGTGAAGAGTTAGCACATACTTGGCATGCGGAGCACCTAAAGCGATACTTCGCATAAGGGCTCCTTGTAATTCGCTTGTAATCACCTCTAAATTAATAAAGCATACACCCTGATGGTTGCCTTCCCCTTGACACTCCTAGTTTCCCGAGCGGACGCGCTGGGACAGAAGTCGATCGAGAGGGAAGTGTCATTAAGCTGGGTTGTATTTCCGGACTTCGTACCTATAAAGTCGAAGCCTCCGGTGTGGTGGCTGAAATCCATCCGAAGCCCAAGCTGATACCTTGTAGGCATCCGTAAAAGAGCCAATACCACATTCTACGGAGTCCAAGCTTCGGCTGGTAGACTTCCGTAAAAAGAGCCGAAGGTGGCCAAAATCTGCGGAGTCCAAGCTGCAGCTTGCAGACATCCGTAAAAAGAGCCGAAGGTGGCCAAATTCTGCGAAGTCCAAGCTCCGGCTGGTAGACTTCTGCAAAAAAGAGCCCAAGCTGGCCAAATTCTGCGAAGTCCAAGCTTCGGCTGGTAGACTTCTGCAAAAAAGAGCCCAAGCTGGCCAAATTCTGCGAAGTCCAAGCTCCGGCTGGTAGACTTCTGCAAAAATAGCCGAAGGTGGCTACAATTTCTGCGAAATCCAAGCTCCGGCTGGTAGATTTCTGCAAAAACAGCCGAAGGTGGCTAAAGCAAAACAGCATTTAAGCCATGAGCTTCGAATGTCTGTTCATATGCGTCCAAAGTGACAAATTTTTTAAGACACTAAGTGTCCCGAAAGTTATCCCAATTGATTTCTCTCATGAAACAAACAAAGGTACCAAGTTACCATTCTTCTGACTACAAAGGTCGAAGACATTTCATAAGATTTCAAAAGATCTTTAAATGACAGAGGGGCTCCGAACCCCCAAAAAATTGTACTCCGAAGTTTTTTCTTTGCGCATAACCATCTTTGAATACAGTTCGAAGTTGCTTATACCCAAAGAGGGGCTAGTAATTATGGAGACAATTTTAAATCGGTATTCATTATTGAAACAAATGTGTTTACAGATTACATTATGAAAAATTGGTATCTATACCAAGAAGGAATCGGAGACCTCTTCGGTCCCGAGAGCTAGGGGTGGAACGACTAGTTCCAACATCGGAAGTTCTAAGAACTTTACGTTTAACTCTCTTCCTCCCCTTCGAAGCTCTAAAATCCTTCTGTTCTTGTTGAAGCTCGGCCCAAGTTCGAAGCCGCTCGGGGCTTCTCTCCCAGCTTCTAAGATCTTCAGATCTTTTATTTTGGGCTTCACCTTCGTCTTCGGACCAATTAGTGTCTTCAGAAGACGAGGTGTTTGCGTCAATCTCTTTATCTTCCTCTTTAATATAAGACAATACGTCTTTGATTACTTCGGGCGCAATAACGCCGGAGTCATCTCGAGGGATAAGGAATCGAGGACGCTTATAACTCTTTAGAAGTTCGAAGGTGTTCCACAGTGAGCGAAGTTCGCTGTTAAGCTCTAACACTTCGATATCTTCCATAAGAGGCAAAGCCTAAAAATATGACAAACAAGACTTTCATTGATAAATATTTACAAGCATCAGCTTTACATAATCAAAAAATCCTAAATAATCCTAAACCTGCGGGTTCGGAGGAGGCTGACTGCTCGAAGCTTGACTCCGAACTTGCTTTTGGCGTTGGCCTTCATCAATCCAAGCCTTGATCGCAGATCGACCTTCGGCTCTCCACGAAGTCTGGAAGGCTCGCCAAGCAGTAGCTACGCCTTCGGAAGGAGTCAAAAGTCTCGCGTCGTCGAAGATGATGGAGCCCTCTGCGCTCGGAGTGATTGTTCGGCCCAAATCCTCGTAGTAGCGAAGTATTCCAAGGGCAGACACTTGTCCGGAGAGTTCTCCATAACGTATGCCTGCCGTCTTCATTTGCTTCGCTGCTCCTTGGATCCTCTTTAGCCGACGCAGCAGAGTCACATTGTCATCCGAAGGTAGTGATCCAGTAGTACCGAAGTACTCCAAGACACCTAGCATCTGCTCGATGACCTCCGAAGCCACCTTCTCAGACTTGAGCTTTTCCGCATTAAGTGCATCCTTGACCGAAGTCGTTTCTGCTAAAACTCCGGAGATTCTAGCATTCTCCGTAATCAAAGCATTCTTCTGAGTCCGGAGTTGGCCAGCTTCTTCTTGTAGCCTTACAAGTTCAGACCCTTTGGCAGCATCCTCCGTCCGCAGTCTTTCAATCTCTGCCCGAAGCACAATTCTTTCTACTTCGAGCTCTTTCTTCGCAGCCTCCAAGCTTTGCCTAGCCCTTCGCTCTGCTAGTATTACGTTGTCCATTTGAGCTACTCGACCTTCGGAGAAGTTAAAATTTCTTTGAAGAGTTTCGTTCTCTTCCCGAAGTTGAGCAATTTCGTTTTCGCTCGATAAAGCTGCAGCGCGGGCTAAGACTGCTTGCTAAGAAAAAAGAAAAACTGGAATAAGAAATTATTCATATATAATTCATTATTTGGTTCGAAGATGCTTTATACCTGATAAGCTGCTCTTTCCACAGCAATATTAAGCTCCGAACCCTTCGCTCTGCTTAAAAGGGCTACCAGTTCTGTTTCCCCGACTTTGCGACTGGCTTCACCCAAAGGTTTAACCAAAGTCCCAAGTCCGGTTTTCTCCTCCAAAAATGGAGTTATGAGAGGAAGCATTACTAAAGCCTTCTGATCAGCTCTGCTTAGCGAGGGTCCGGAGGGTTCTTCCGAGGCCCTTGGAACTTCTGAAGATGGCCCCCCCTCAGTCGATTCACTTTCATCTGTTGACGCAGATGAAGTCGATCCTTGAGTAGGGAGAGGCTCTATGTGTCTTTTTCCTCTTCCAGGCCCCGGTAGAGTAACCCCCAGTTGTGGCTCCGAAGTCGTCGAAGGTCTTTGAATTGTATCTTCGAGAGATACTTCGACAACAGGAGGCTCTGAAAAAACAAAAATATTACACATTGTATAATTTTGCAAAAATTGATAAGAATTATGCAAAATTTACCTTCGACATTCTCTGGAATATCGAGCACCGGACTGATCGGAGGATCAAAAGTGTAGTCCTCATCCGAATCAGCCGCTAAATCTTGGACTGCAGGAGCATCGTCCTGAAGAGTCCTCGTTACTTCTTCGAGAATCGAAGCCATAGTGACTTCGACTCCACCTTCATCCACAGGAACTCCGGCCTGAGTTGTATCTTCTTGAACTACCGAAGTCATTGGTTGATCAGCATTATCTCCAGACTCCGGTATGTTCGCAGGCACTTCGGCCTCATCTACACCCATAGGGGCTTCGATTTGTTCTTCCTGGGTATCCGGAGCTCTTACTTCTTCGATGTTGGCTTGGGGCTCCGGAATACCTGCAGTATCTTCAATGTGAATACTTCGTTGAGCTGCATCTTCATCAATTAATTTTACTAATAAAATACCTTCATCCTCTTTAGAACCAGAAAGTGAGGTTCTTGAGCTTGAAGGAGCAGGATCCAAAGGTGCGAGATTCTTTGGCTTCCGAGCCACCTTCTTCACCGGAGTCTTTGCTGAACTTGAAGCTCCGGCTTCAGCTACTCTTTTCTTGGGGCCTTTCTCCTGAGGCACCCAATCCATCAGAGAGGGTGGAGTTAACTCCAGCATTCCCCATACTCTGTTAAATCGCTCCCAACTTCCGACTAATTTGATTCGCCATTCTTTTTCTGACGGAGTTGGAGCACCCAGAATCTTCTCCGAAGCCCTTACAATTTGCTCTGAAGTAATAGGGGCTGAAGAAGCTAAAAAATAATTCAAGTTAATCTTTCTTCGAAGTAAATATGTACTATGCATGTTGGTTTCGAAGTTACCTGCAGGGCTCGAAGTATAGCTAATCTTGCGAAGACCGCCTTCCGAGTCATCCTCGAAGGCAATAGGCCAGTTGGCCATCAACGGAGGAATTTGAAGTCCGAGGAACTCTTCGGCTAAGTCCCGCATGCTCAACCTTCTGCTGATTTTCTGAAGCAAGTTGAGGCGAGCTTCGAGTTGGCCTTCGTCAGGTTGCACTAAGGCTTCCTTCCGGAACTGGATTTCTTTGAGGGGACCGGCCAGAGGACTGCTCACTCCAACTTCGGCATAAAACCACCTCAGAACCCAATCGCATTCCCGCCTGTTATTTTCCTCCGAAATTAACGTCTCGTATAGCTTCCGTTAGAAACAGAAACTAACGGCTATTTTTTCTAAGTCTAAAAAGACTTTCGAACTTCCTGAGTCAGTTCTAAGATAGTTCGAAAAGTAATTATCTTATGATTGACTCGAAGTTCATATCTTCATACATTTCGAAGATAAAATAAAAACCAATAACCCCTATGATTGGCTATCTTTTCTTTCCGTATACTGCTCTCCTAACGTTACAGGTCAAACGGAGAAGCGTATTCGAGGGGCTACTGTTGGGGGAAAATATCTCCTCTTCGGGGTTATTGCCGAAGCAGCACCAAGACAGCCAACTAGTTCGAAGATTGTCCGAAGACCTTCTTCGAAGATGCTCGGAACCTGGTTCGAAGCCCGAAGACAGGCACTGGTTCGAAGTATGTCTTCGAACCAAAGCCCTTCAAGATCTTTTCTGCCAGCTAAGATGGAAAACTTATCTTCTATCCTATTAGATTAGTCTTTTACCATTTTAGCCCTATTAAGGAAACTGAATAGTTTCCTTAATGTCGGTTGTAATAGAGGGGTAAATAGGTCTTTTCCTTAATGTTTAGGCCTATAAATACCCCCCATTTCACCCTGTAATAGGGACCGATTACAAGTGATTCAATACACACTTTCGAACTATTCTAAGCTATTATCCTTTCGGAGGCTTAGAACAGTTTGCTTCGCAAACACTTCGTTTGTTAGTTTCTTTTCTACAGAAACCTGTTAGCGTAATCTTTTACGCCAACATTTGCCATCGTATGTTGCTGTGGTTTCATTATCTCGGTTTGCGTGTCAGAGTTGATCGACTGTTCTATGGTCTTAGCATAAATTTTCACTCCTGAAGTCATCAATATTTCTACTACTTGCACAGTTGTTCTTACCGAGTTTCCGATCTCATATTGCATATTTTATTTGGAGCTATCTTTGAGTAGATACAGGGTAGCTAGCGATCTAGGTTTGAGTTTCAGTTTTTTACTCCTAGCCGGCAGGTTTTTGCAGTATAGCTTCAACTGCAAGTTGCTTTGCCCTACAAGCATGCGTCTCTGCAGCATGTGGCAGAACACTTGAGTGTTTTTAGTATCTTGGCAGAACAGCTAGTAGCAGCCTATATCTCTAGGTTTTGCTCATAGCCTTTGCAGCTGTTAGGTTCATATTTCTTGTGGCTCGACACGGCTCAGCTAGTTTCTAATCTGTTGCATGCTTTGGCTCGGTGTTTGTTTTTGCTCGAAAGCGAAGGTTGTCGTAAGTCTCCGAAGTAGTGTTTTTAATTGTGGACTTTAGAAGTGAAGCTTGTGTCGCTAAAGGGCTGTTAGCTTCGGAGCTTTCGTTTGACTCTAAGAGATTGCCGGTACTAGCTTTGCTCTTGGTTTATTTCTGTGACATTTTTTCTAGGTAGTGAATCGAAGTGTGCATGTCTTCCAGATAAAGATATCTCGCCTGGATTCTTCGCTTTGCACTTCACCACGTTCACAGTATTTTGTTCAAAGTGTGCAGGGACTGTGTACAGTTGTGTTATAGCTTCTATAGACTTTGGTAGCGAAGTGTCTATTCCTCATTGATTACTTAGCAGGCTTCGGATGGTGTGGTTCGAGGTATATCTCACAGTTTTTGGCTTCGGTACGGTATTTTCGAAGCAGGCTTCGATAGTTACATACTTCGCTGAACTACTGCATGGACTTCAACAAATTCAGGCTTCGCACGTTCACAGGCTTCAACAAGTATCTAACAGGAGACAACCTTGAACAGTAAGACTCCTCGTTTTACGTGCACTCAAATTAATCCTCTATGATGATCTATTTTTGTGAAGCTTGATTCGTCCATGTTTTAAATGCTTTGTTAATCAGCCTTTAAGCACTGTGTTGGTGTCTCTTTGTTTAGCACACCGGTCGTTTTTAGGCTAGATCTTTTTAGGCTTTGTTGATCAGTTTCCTTTTCCCTGCTAAGTCTGTTGAGGTGCGTTGGGTGTTGGGAGTAGGCCATTGATTCGAAAGACTTGTTAGGCACCCATTTACCCCCCTCTAGTCGCTACTTTTGGTCCTACAAGTGGTATTGGAGCCTGGTTAGGGTTTTTCCATACCTTGACCGGTTATAAACCTAGGTAGCGATCATGACTTCTCCTAGAAAGGTCTCATCCTTGGAATCTTATGGCTATAATTATTGGAAGACTCACATGCGAGCCTATATCATGAGCTAGAGCTCAGACATTTGGGACATTTGTGTTCACGCTATCTTCACCATATTGCCAGTTGCTGAGCATAATTCTCCTGATATTATCGCCCAGCATCTGAACAACAACAAAGCGGTGAACATTTTGTTTTTTGGTTTAGGTCCCACTGAATTTGAGTGCGTGAGCCATCTCACCACTACTAGAGAGATCTAGGCTACACTCCAAGCACACCATGAGGGGACAGCCTAGGTCAAGGCACGACTCTATCAGACCTACCGACATGAATATGAAAATTTCACACAGAAGCCGGGTGAATCTGTTGAAGCGTTGTTTGGTCATTTTCAATCGATCATCAACAAACTTCGGGCCAACAAGGCCGAGGGAGTTCAGCTGGTCTCAGATCATGAGCTAGCGCTCAAGCTTCTCCATACCTTGGACCCTAAGATCTAGGAGATCAAGGTATCCTCTATCATTGAGAGCACCTCTTATGATACCTTGACAATTTCTGAGTTGTTCAGCAAGCTGAAGGCCACTGAGGTTGATACCCAGTTGAGATCAAATCTCACTAGCTCTGGTTCAAAAAAACTGGCCCTTGCTTCACCTTCTGGTGACCCCTCTTCTCTGAGTTGTGCTGGGTTCTCCTTGATGTCTATCACTAAGGACCAGCTCTAGTCATTAGGAGATTATGACCTGTGTCTGTTTAACAACCGTGTGCATCATGTCTATGATAAGCGAATGTTCAAAAGACACGGCACAAAATCCGGATGCTTTGAGTGTGGTGATCTAGGTCACTTCATCGCCGACTGCCCCAAGCGCAATGGTCACAAAAAGGGTACCGATGGTGGCTTCTACGACTCCGGCAAGCACGACGGCTCCTCCTTCACAAAGGGCAAGCCAAAGACTAGATTCTTCAGAAAGGGCCTAAAGGACTACCGGCGTTAGAACAAGAAGCGCGACAAGGCCGTCTTCACCGAGATGGAGAAAAGCTACTCCAAGCGGTCTACGTCTTCTTTCTCTTCATCGAGCTCAAGCAATGAGGAGATTGTCATCAGGAAGGGGAAGGACAAGGATGATCTGGTGGGCCTCTGCTTCATGGCCTTCGGGGATCGGCTGAAGAGCCGCTCACATCGACGCCGAAGATCCTGCAAGAGCTTCTGTTCAATGGCTCTTGGGGATAAGGAAGAGAAGGGCTCCTCCGATTACCCCGACGACGACGACAATGAAAAGGTATCTTCTTATGAACGTGAAATCGTTGATTTACTTGAACAAAATCATCAGGAGTTGAGATATCGGGAAAACTGCTTAGAGGGGCTAAGAAGAGGCTAGATGAACTTGAGAGTGAGATTGTCGTGGCCAATGACAGAATTGAGAGTATATCTTCTTCCCCTTGCTTGGGTGATAGCAGTGAGTGCCCAAAGTGTGAGGTGTTGATGTGTGACCTGACGACTTTGAAGTCCAGGTACACAGAAAGGGTTGATGAGAGGGACACTTTGGCCACTGAGCTTGAGAGCGCTCAGCTAGAGCTGAAAGATGCTCATGCCACTATCATCGTGCCCTGTGTTGATTGACCATCCCATCTAGCTAGTTTAGTTGAGCTGAAAGTCAAGGGTGATGAGCAATTGAGCGATTTGGAGAGAGTTAGAGCTGAGCTGGAGCAGACTAGGCTAAAACTTGAGACACTGTTAGTTCCACCCACTGGTTGTGAGAGATGCTTGTCTTTTAGATTTGAGTTGCTTAAGCTGAAAGCTGAGAAGTCTGCCCAAGTTGATAGAGAGTGTGAGACCTGCTTGTCTTAGGTGGAGGTACTAGCTTCCTTGAGAGAGGAACTAGCTGATGTTCAGAATGAGAACTTTTACCTCTGTCAGATCCTTAGTTGGGTGAGTGCTAGAGAGCCACAGCTCGGCATGATGATCCAGCAGTTTAAGAGGCGGGATGGGTTTTGGGTAGGCTACACCTACACCAAGGCTGATTTTGAGAGTGCTATTAGTCGGGCAGTGGAGTGGAGTAAAATGACTCTTGAACAGAGATACCCCAAAACTCACTCCACTGAGTCTTTTCGGGCTAGTCATCCCAAGGATGGAGTGTTCCAAGAATGGCCTAAAGCTCCACCCAAGAAGCCCATCTATGTTCCAAAGACCAAACACCTCCGCACTTCTCTAGACTCTCTTATTGGACCCTCTCACACCAAAGAGTCTACACCCAACACCACTAAGCCCAAGAACCCCAATCCTCAACCACATCCCAAGAAGCCCACCTATCACTGTGAGTACTGTCAGAGAGACGGGCATCTTGAGGAGTTTTGCTTCAGGAGGAAGCGGGTTGAGAGAGCAGAGAGAGCTCGTGGTGGGTAGGAGCAGTTCTACCAGCAGGGTGGTAGACTGAGAGTTCCTCGATCTGGGGAGAGGCAAGAGGCCAGGCCGCGTCGTGTAGGTGGTGGTAGAGGAGACGACTTTCATGCCTGAGCTCCGGAGGGTGGTGTTTGCTCCGGCAGAGCTCCAGGTCATTTTGGATACAGCTTTGGACCTCGTCGTCAAGACTTTAGGCAGAACCGAGGACCGCGTTTTGAGCCGCGCTTTGGTCCAGACTCTTATGATGCTTTCTGCTTTCCATCTTTTGAGCAGATGGCTCGACACTTGTTTATTTCTTTTGCTAAACCTGGTGTCGGACCATTTGCTCCCACTTACGACCACTGATTGTGTAGGATCGGGGACTAGAGGACGTATGGATCATGGACTCAGGATGCTCTCGCCACATGACGGGACATCGTAGATGGTTCTCTAGTCTCTCTCTCCCGAGCTCCAATGAATACATCACCTTTGGGAACAGTGGTCAAGGGAAGGTACACGACATTGGCTCAATTCGCATCTCAGACCATTTCTCTTTAACGAATGTTGCTTTGGTTGGAAATTTGAACTTCAATTTGATTTCTGTTTCGCAACTTCTTGAGCATGGTTTGGAGGTTCGTTTTAAGAAGGGCAATTATTCTGTGGTTGATTCTAGAGGGTCTTTGATTTGCCAGATCTTACCTTTTGGTATGGTTTTTCGGATTGACTTCTCTAGTTCTTTTGGCCCTTCTCGTTGTTTGATTGCTGGATCCTCCTCTGAGCTCTGGAAGTGGCATAGGAGGTTGGGCCATTTGAGTTTTGATCTGCTAGTTAGATTGAGCTCTATGGACCTCATCCGAGGATTGCCCAAGCTTAAGATATAGAAGGATCTAGTTTGCCATCCCTGTCGTCACGGGAAAATGGTTGTCGCTTCTCACTCACCCGTGACTCAGGTGATGACTTCGTACTCGGGAGAGCTGCTACACATGGACACTTTTGGTCTAGCTCAGGTACGCTCAGTCGGTGGGAAGTGGTGCACGCTTGTTATCATTGACAATTTTCTCGATTCTCGTGGGTTTTCTTTTTGGATTCTAACGATGAGACTTTTCATTTTGTTCATGACCTGATTTTGAAGCTGAAAAATGAAAACAATGGTCGGATGCAAGCGATTCGCTTTGACAACGGCTCTGAGTTCAAGAACTCTCAGTTCGTCAGCTTCTGTAGTGATCAGGGTCTTGATCATCAGTTTTCTGCTCCTTACACTCCCCCACAGAATGGCGTTGTGGAACGAAAGAACTGCACACTAGTCGAGATGGCCAGGATGATGCTCGATGAGCACAAGACTCCTAGGCGCTTTTGGGCTGAACCCATGAACACGGCTTACTATCTGGCCAACCAGATTTTTCTTGGAGCTTACCTAGGTAAGACTTCATATGAGTTGCGGTTTGGCAGATAGCCCAAGGTGAGCCACTTGCGAGCGTTTGGCTGCAAGTGCTTTGTGCTCAAGAAGCGAGGGCATTTGGACAAGTTTGAGTCGTGTTGCTGGGATGGAGTCTTTCTTGGTTATGCTTTGCACTCTCGAGGCTTCTGTGTTTGGAACCTCGACTCCCAGCAGCTTGTCAAAACTTGTGAGGTTTCTTTTGATGAGTCCTTACCTTCTTCAACTCCTTCTTTTGAGCTGTCTGGAGATGGTGAGCTCGGAGAGTCCATCTTCGAGGAAGATGATGATGCTCCAGCTGTTGATGAGGGTGGGCCTTTCTGCACAGCCTGCAGAACCCACACCTTCTGAGACTTCGACTAAGGATGAGGGCGTACCTCTAATCACTTCTTCCACTTCGATCGAGCCCCCTCAGTCGAGTCCAGAGGTGCCAGCTGCTGACTCCGGTGAGGTGACTTCAGATCACCAGGGATCCCGAGTAGTTCAGCGTGATCACCCCTCAGAGCTCATCATCGGTGATCTGTCTGAGAGGACTTTGCGTTCCTCTGTTGACTCGCTTGCTGTGTTTGCTAAGTCTGCTTTTGTTGCATATTTTGAGCCTAGAGACGTTTCTCATGCTCTTTCTGATTTGAACTAGATTAATGCCATGCAAGAAGAGCTTGAGAATTTTTTCCGCAATCGGGTTTCAACACTGGTTGAGCCGCCACTCGGATGCAACCCCATAGGCACCAAGTGGGTGTTCAAGAACAAGCAAGGTGAAGATGGGGTTGTGGTGCACAACAAAGCTCGACTAGTTTCCTAGGGTTTTTGCCAGAAGGAGGGTATTGACTTTGAGGAGACTTTTGCCCCTGTTGCCCGTCTTGAGTCCATTCGCATTCTTTTAGCTTTTGCCACTTCGAAGGGTTTTAAGATTTTTCAAATGGATGTCAAGAGTGCTTTTCTGAACGGGTACATAGAGGAGGAAGTCTATGTTAGGCAGCCCCCCGGTTTTGAGAATCCTAAGTTTCCTCGACATGTTTTTAAGCTTCAAAAAGCTTTATATGGTCTTAAGAAAGCCCCTGGGGCTTGGTATGACCGATTAAAGCAATTTTTGTTGGGGAAGGGCTTTGTGATCGGTTCTGTGGATAAAACTCTTTTCTTGCTCATAGATGCCTCAGATTTCTTGGATGCTCAGATATATGTGGACGACATCATTTTTGGTGGTACTACTGATGTGCTTGTATCCATGTTTTCTGAGTAGATGCACAGTGAGTTTGAGATGAGCCTCATGGGTGAGCTCAAGTATTTCCTAGGGCTCTAGATCAAGCAGACCAAGGACGACATCTTTATCCACCTGAGCAAGTACACGAGGGACATGTTGAAGAAGTTCGACTTTGGTGGAGAGCTGAAGCCTCAGATGACCCCAATGGGTACATCTAGGGGCCTAGACAAGGACGAGAGCGACGTCAAGGTCAACGAGAGAGAGTTTCGAGCGATGATCGGTTCGCTGTTGTACTTGACAGCGACAAGGCCAGACATTTAGTTTGCTATGGGATTGTGCGCACGCTTCCAGTCTTCTCCACGCGCGTCTCATCGGCAGGCTGTCAAGCGCATTTTTAGGTATCTTACCTATGCGCCCGATCTAGGTCTCTTTTATTCAGCATCATCATCTCTTGATTTATCTCGCTTTTTGGACGCTGACTTTGGTGGGTGCCGGTTGTATCGCAAGTCGACTTCTAGTACTTGCCAGTTTCTCGGTTCTTCTCTTGTTTCTTGGTCTTCTCGAAAGCAGTCTGGAGTTGCACTTTGGACCATTGAGGCTGAGTATGTAGCTACTGCTAGCTGCTTCTCATAGTTGGTTTCGATGATTTCCACTTTGCGAGACTTTGGGTTGTTCTTTCCTACCAGAGTTCCTCTATTTTGTGATAGCACCAATGCGATTAGTGTAGGGAAAAACCTGTGTCTCCATTCAAAAACCAAACACATTGATGTGCGCTTTCACTTTCTAAGGGATCAATATGAGAAAGGTGTCATTGACCTCGTTCATGTTGATACCCATCATCAGTTGGCTGACATTTTCACCAAACCCCTAGATCAGTCTTCTTTTGAGCATTTGCGAGGGGATTTGGGTGTTGTATATCTTTTGTAGGATATTTTGAGTCAGTTTTCTTTCTTCTTTACTCTTTTCTTGAGTCTTTTTGTGTGTGTTCATAACATGCATATTCACATATCACACTTTGAGTTTGCTTCTATTATATGATTGAACTGTTTTACTTATTCTAGCTGGTACATGCTTTCGATTACTTGTTGATGATCATGCTTTGCTTCAGTTCACATGTTATGTCTGATATCTGTTATATGCATGGATTTTTATGCTTTAAAATTGAAAAATGATCACCATTGCTTCTGGTAACTAGCATGTGTAGGCTGAATGCTTTTGCTATCTTTTACATGCCTGGTAGCAAGTTCCTTACTTAGATGCAGATATGAACTTGGACATCTTTATGCTTTAAACATGGAAATGTGCTATAAAAATGATAAAAATCAAAAATGAATGAAAAATACATGCCTTTTTATGCATAATTTGAAAAGATCCAGGTGGGTTTGCTTTGTCGCATTGCATTGTTCTAGACTGTGTACCATAGCCCTTTGGTATGAACTAGACAGTGTAGTGTATGCCCAGACCAATGTCTTAAGCTTCTGATGGTCCAGTTTTGGCCTAGGCTTGACTTGGTCGGTTAGAATAAGGTTTGACATGCAAATAACCCCTGGCAAAAATGAAAAAGGAAAAAAGAAAAAGCCTGAAAACTAAAAAGATAAAAAGTTTGCTGAAGCACTTTGTTTTGGACAATGCTTATCTTGGTAAATATCAGTTAGCTTTTGTATCTCATGCTTTACCTTGCTTGTCAACTAGAAAAAGTGGTGATGCTTTTGTTTGCAAAAATTGAAAAATGTGTGCTAATGACTTTATTTAGATATCATATGTTGCACTGGTCATGCCATGTGTCTTAGACAGTATGTCTTTTGCTATACTTGCTAGATGTTGTAATTGTAGTCAATCATATCTAAGAAGCATGCTTTCTACACTCCACCTACACCCCAGTTGCATTCGTTGCATATTTTGTGGAGGAGATGCATTTCAAGGGGAGTATGTGTCTCTTTAGAGTGCTTTTAGTCTCGCTTGATGAGTCCAATTGTCAACAAGGGGGAGAAATTTTGTGGAGAAGAGTTTAAGGGGAGTTTTGGCTTTCTCTAGGATTTGTTTCAGGGGGGAGTTTCTGTCCCGTTTGTCCTTACTCTTTGGATATCCTTGTTGATATTTCTGAGATTGCACTTGTTTTGAGTCTTTGCTTTTGGTTAACCATAATGTCCGCCTTCACGCTTTTGTTCGGATTTTGGTCATTAGGGTTAAACTTTTATTTTATTTTCTTCTTCTCTGTTTTCTTGTGTTTTGTTTTCGTGTGTTCCACATGTGCTTACAGGTACTGAAGAGCTGATAAAGAGAAGTGTTGACAATGCACTCATCAAGGGGGAGATTGAGGAACCATGCTGAAGAGCGTGGGCCTCATGGCTCCAGATGTGATGAGTCATTGTCAACGGAAGTCAAAGAGGACTGATGAGGAGAGAAGACCTGCTGTGTCTGGGCCGCATGTGACTCAGGTACACGGGCAGTGAGTGACTGTTGGGCAGAGGGGCCGCAAAGTTGGGCTGGCCCAATCTGGGTACATGGGCTAGGAGCAGAGGATCCACTGGGCTGTTGATCAGGATTGACTCAGGTACACGGGCTGCGAGCGATTGCCGGGCTGAGAGAGCTGTGGAATCAGGCCGGTCCAATCCAGGTACCTGGTGCAAAGTCGGTGGACGCTTTGTCAATTTTGGCGCAAAACTGGCAACCGCTGATCTCGGATTGGACCGTTTTAAGGTGAAGCCGTAGTCGCTACGAAAGCTCCGCTTTAGGATAAGTCATCTGTAATTAGGAGTTTACTATTTTATCCTTAGGCCCACAGTCAGTCAGTCGAGTCTGTAAATATATCCTAAGGGCATTTTGGTCTTTTCCATTTTATTTCAGCGTCTGTAAAACCCTAAGGGTCTTTTGGTATTTTCCTAGGCTATTGGGCTGCCTATAAATAGGGCCCCAATCCCTAGGGTTAGGGTTACCCTTTCAGAAATTACTTTACTAATCAAAATGGATTGGGTCACTTTTGGTGTTCTTCCTCCCGGGGTATTTTCTTCTCTGCCGCCACAGTGTTCATCGTGTGCATGCTCGGAAATCGTTTGATCAGGTTTATTCTTCCGGTTTTCTGCCATCGTACGTTGTTGTGGTTTCATTATCTCAGTTTGCGTGTCAGAGTTGATCGGATGTTCTGAGGTCTTAGCAGAAATTTTTCACTCCCAAAGTCATCAATATTTCTACTACTTGCACAGTTGTTCTTACCGAGTTGCTGGTCACCTATTGCATATTTTATTTGGAGCTATCTTTGAGTGGATACTGGCTAGCTAGCGATCTAGGTTTCAGTTTTAGTTTTTTACTCCTAGCCTGCAGGTTTTTGCAGTATAGCTTCAACAGCAAGTTGCTTTTCCCTACAGGCATGCGTCTCTGCAGCATGTGGCAGAACACTTGAGTGTTTTCAGTATCTTACTAGAACAGCTAGTAGCAGCCTATATCTCAAGATTTTGCTCATAGCCTTTGCAGTTGTTAGGTTCGTCTTTCTTGTGGATCGACACGGCTCAGCTAGTTTCTAATCTGTTGCATGCTTCGACTCGGTGTTTGTTTTTGCTCGAAAGTGAAGGCTATCGTAAGTCTCCGAAGTAGTGTTTTTAATTGTGGACTTCAGAAGCGAAACTTGTGTTGCTGATGGGTTGTTTGCTTCGGAGCTTTCATGTGACTCCGAGAGATTGCCGGTACTAGCTTCACTCTTGGTTTATTTCTATGCACGGTTTTTCTAGGCAGTGAATCGAAGTGTGCACGTCTTCCAGATAAAGAGATCTCGCCTGGATTCTTTGCTTTGCACTTCGCCATGTTCAGAGTATTTTGTTCGAAGTGTGTAGGGACTGTGTACGGTTGTGTAATAGCTTCTGTAGGCTTCGGTAGTGAAGTGTCTATTTCTCGTTGATTACTTAGCAGGCTTCGGAGGGTGTGGTTCGAGGTATATCTCACAGTTTTTTGCTTTGGTACGGTATTTTCGAAGCAGGCTTCGATAGTTACACACTTCACTGAACTACTGCACGGACTTCGACAAATTCAGGCTTCGCATGTTCACAGGCTTCAAAAAGTATCTAACAGGAGACAACCTTGAACAGTAAGACTCCTCGTTTTACGTGCACTCAAATTAATCCTCTGTGATGATCTATTTTTGTGAAGCTTGATTCGTCCATGTTTTAAATGCTTTGTTAATCTGCCTTTAAGCATTGTGTTGGTGTCTCTTTGTTTAGGACACCGGTCATTTTTATGCTAGATCTTTTTAGGCTTTGTTGATCAGTTTCCTTTTCCCTGCTAAGTCTGTTGAGGTGTGTTGGGTGTTGGGAGCAGGCCATTGATTCGACCATATAAAAATAGTCATGGAATTTCTGTTCTAATTGGGACCATGTTTGGACGCAGTTCGGCGGCAGCGCCGAAAACCAAGTGAAAGCGGTGTCGGATAGTGAAAGAGATAATAGTCTAAGTTTTAATGCGTCCGACCCACTAGCTTCTCCACATTGTGCCAAGAACTAGCTGACATGTTCTAGTGTGGTCTTGTTACACTCGCCATCGAATTTGGTGAATTCAAGGACTCTATATCCACGAGGGTAGGGTAGGTTATGGTATCGAAGTGATCGGGGTATGGCTTTCGGTAAATCCTAGCCCAATCCCGAGGCTCGAAGCCAGTACTCTCTCTAAAAAGCACGCAGATCTGCTCCTCAATGTCATCCTAGCCTCCTACCTGTGCGCGTCTCTCATGCGGCGGCAAGACACTTGGTGGTATGTCGACGTGTCGGCCGCGTGGCTCCTCCTCTCGTGCTGGCTCAAGGTATATGACATGCTCAAGTCTATGCAGGTGTGTAGGAGCGTGTGGTGCAGGCAGCGCGGGAAAAGCTGGTGTAGTTGTAGGTGGAGGCGGCGCATAATAAGTAGGGCTAGACTGGCCTTAAGTATAGTGATTGGTCTCGGTCATAGATGTCGAGGCTAGAGACATGATAGCTTTTCCAGTACTACCGTCGGTTCTACTATAAATGCAATTCACCGGGGGTACGCTAGTGATTGGAGTTGGAGGAATAGCTTCAATAAAACCAAACCTTCTAAATGTTGCCTCTACCTGAGAGCTGACTGCCGACTCTAGACGGTTGGCTAGAGAAGCGCTAACGGCTTGGTCTATAGACGCGGCTAACTTCTGTTCAATATCTAAGGAAGATAAACGAGGCGACACTAGTGTTACCTGAGTCCAAGCGAGGTCGGGGACGTTGACGTCGCGCTTGATGAAGCCCGCGCATGTCTTGGCATAGATCCCGAGCATGAGATCTTGGAGTTCTTTCATCTTCGCCTCGATCTCTGCCTGACCTTCCTCGGGGATATCTGCAAGGGTGGCACCATGATGTTGTGGTTGTCGATCTTTGCGCCTCCCATGGTATCCATCAGTGGTGTAGATGTAGTAGTCATTGTAGAGGTACTCATAGCCGATGTAGATGTACTTGTCATGTTGGCACTTGTCCCCAGTGGAGTCACCAAAAAGTGTGTTGACATGAAATGTGCCCCTGCACTTGGGCCGGTTCGATGATCCAATAATTTCACGAGATGTTGATGTCACGTTCCGACAACCCTTAATCAGTGGTATGGGAAAACGGAGTCGCTAGGTAATCAAATAAATATTAAGAAATAAAATTCAATTATCGAAAAATAAACAATGTTAGACCTAATTGGCCAGCTAAAGCTGATTATACCAAAAAATAGAGGAGCCAGTTACACCGGCCAAATCAAGCCAATCGGACCGTGCGAAGTATGTAATTTTACCCCAAAAAGACAACAGAGCCGAAGTATCCCGGAAAGGGGGCTTCGGCCTTCTAGCCGATCAGACCAGAGTAGAGACCCCAGTCAGACCGATGCCTTTAAAGGGGGTCACCGTGGGTGGCCTCGGTGTTCTAGTGTGAAGCGGGCTCCAGGCGGTCGGACAAACAGGGATACCCAGTCATACCAACGGTGAAGCCTCGGTCAGTCCAGGGCTTCGGCATTGCAGGGTCCGGGATGAACTATACTTATATACGAGGTATACTCCAGTGTGAAGTGTGCTCTAGCGCAGAGTAGATCGGTGCGGAGGGGTCTGGTCAGACTGACAAAGGGAGCGCGGTTGAACCGGGGATGGCTTCGGGCGCACGGTGTGGAAGGTTGTCAGTACCATGCTGGCAACAGTCTAATGGCCCAGCACGGCAACGCCTGGTTAGACCGATGAAGCATTGTCGGTCGGATCGACAGTGTTGGCGTAAAAGATTATGCTAACAGGTTTCTGAAGATTAGAAACTAACAAATGAAGTGTTTGCGAAACAAACTATTCTAAACCTCCGAAAGGATAATAACTTAGAATAGTTCGAAAGTGTATATTGAATAACTTGTATTCGGTCCCTATTACAGGGTAAAACGGGGGGTATTTATAGGCCCAAACATTAAGGAAAAGACATTTTTACCCTTCTATTACAACCGACATAGTGGAAACTATTCGGTACTCTTAATAGGGCTAAAATGGTAAAAGACTAATCTAGTTAGAAAGAAGATAAGTCTTCCATCTTAGCTGGCAAAGAAGTTCCTGGAAGTATCCATTTTCGAAGATGTACTCCGAACTAGAGCTCGTCATCATACTTCGAACTTGACTGGATGCATCTCCGAAATTATATATCGGACATCTTCATCTTAATCACCAGTCTTTATCTTGTTGCTGCGATAATCTTGAAGATGGAATATTTTCCCCCAACAGTAGCCCCTCGAATACGCTTCTCCGTTAAATCTGTGATGTTAGGGAAGCAGTATACGCAAGGAAACATATTCATGTGCAGAGATTAGCAGACTCAATACACGTCCGAAATGTATAGAGATGCAAACTTCAAATTATTTTCTAAATGAATTGCATTCGAAGTATTTTAGAATTAACTTGGGAAATCCGAAAGTCTTTTTAGACATGGAAAAAATAGCCGTTGGCTTTTTCCTTCTGACGGAAGTTACATAATGCGTTAATTCCGGAATAAAGTAACGGTCAAGAATGCGAAATGACATAAGCAAACGGTAAAAAATTGGAGTCTGAGCTATAAATAGAGGGCCCGACCCTTTCTTGTACCTTTCCACCGCTTTCGTGCAAACAAACCACCTCTCGAACCCTAGCCTCCCTTTTTCGTTCAAAGCAACCCAAGAGATCTAATGGCGAAAACTAGCTTCAAGGGTCCTGGAACGGCTTCAACCTTGACTCGGCAGCAAGTTGCGGCGGCAGCGGCGGTCGCTACATTGGCGGTGACTGCTCCGACACCTGCAGCAGCAGCAATGGCGACGGCGGGGGAAAATCCCCAAAATGTTGGTCATCAAGACCTCTGTCCGGCGTCGACAAAATATATGGATCAATCTTATTAGCTAGGGTCGTCAACCTGCAGAAGAGAATCACTTGCGGCCGCAGTAGTGGGCAAGATCAGTTCTGGGGTTATGATTCGCAAACCTGGGAAGGAAATCATTCCATCACCAAGACCCGGAGAAGTGGTTGTTTTCGAACCATTCTTCGAAGCTGGGTTAGGGCTTCCAGCAGTCGACTTTTTAGCGGAGGTATTGGACTTGTTTCATATCACTCTCCCCCAACTCTCTCCGAATGCGGTAGCATGTCTTGCCATCTTCGAATGGGCATTGTGAGCCGAAGGTTGTGAAGGAAGAGCAGAGATCTTCGCAGCACTACACAGAGCATCATGTCAACCGAAGACCTTCGTAGGCTCCGGAGGTGAAAAGATAGTAGTGGCTTTCGGAAGTATCAACTTCAGACTCCGAGACGAATATGCTCTCTGGTTTCCTGCCAAGGCCATTAATGCTAGATGGTATACTGATTGGATCTTGAGATGGTTTTACGCCGAAGTTGGGGCAAGCAGCCGCCTAGTTGGACCTCTGCGAGAAATCCACTTCCGAAAGGAAGCCTTAGTGCACCCGGATCTAGGCCAACTCGAAGCTCGCTTGAGCTTACTTCAAAAAATCAGTCGTCGCTTGAGCATGCGAGGCATAGCCGAAGAATTCCTAGGGCTTCAAATTTCTCCCCTGATGGCCAACTGGCATATCATCTTCGAGGAAGATTCAGAAGGCGGTCTTCGAAAAATTTCCTCAACTTCGAGTCCTGCAGGTAACATCGAAAACAACATACTCTATGTATATTTATTCGAAGAATTAACAAACTTAACTCGTTTTTTAGCTTCTTCAGCCCCTATAACTTCGGAGAAAATCGTATGGGCTTCGGAGAAGATTTTGGGCGTTCCAACTCCGACCGAGAAAGAATGGAGAATCAAATTAGTTGGTAGTTGGGAATGATCCAACAGAGTATGGGGGCTGCTGGAAATTGTTCCGCCCCTTCTGATGGATTGGGTACCTTCGAAGAAAGGGCCCAAGAAGAGGAAAGCCGAAGCTGGAACTTCGAGCTCCGCCAAGACTCCAGTTAAAAAGGTGGCTCGAAAGCCAAAAGTTCCTGCGCCTTCAAGCCCAAGAGCTTCAATCTCCGATTCTCATGAGGATGAAGGTAGGTTGCTCGTGAGGTTGATTGATGAGGATGCAGCCCAAAGAGTTGTACGAGTTGACGAAACTGCGAACATGTCGGAGTCTCAAGAGAATCTTGAGCAAGCTAGGACTCCGGCTGTTCAAGAAGATTTACCTTAGGACAGAGCCCCTGTGGATGAAAGCGGAGTCAAAGTCACTGCAATTTCGATTCCGGGTGAAGCAACAACGGCTGTTCAGGAAAATGCTCCGACAGTCGAAGATTTGACGCATGATTCTGACGAAGATCTTGCCTTCGACCCGCCATGTAGTCCAATGCTCGCCCGCCGTCAAAATGTCGAAGGTAAACTTTGAATAATTCTTTTATCCTTTTTTTTGCAAAATTATACAATGTATAATACCTTTGTTTTTACAGAGTCCACTTCCATGGAAGAGGTCCGTCCCGAAGATACAGTTCCTGGACCTTCGACAACTTTGGAGCCAATTCCAGGAGCCACTCAAATGGGGCCTGGAAAAGGCAAAGGGAAGATGGACCCTCTCCCTGCTCCAAGCTCAGGATCAACTCCGTCTGAATCAACAGACGAGAGCCAATCTACTGAGGGGGGTCAGTCTACTGGGGCTCCGAAGACCACAGCTCAACACTCCGGGCCTTCGCCAAACGAAGATGACAAACAAGCCTTAAGCATGCTCCCCCTTCTAGCTCCTTTCTTGGAGCGAAGAACTGGGCTTCGGACTTTGCTCAAGCCTTTGGATCGAGCTAGTCGCGAAGTCGGGGAGACGTACTTGGTGGCCATCTTGAGCGAGGCGGAGAGTTCGGAGCTTAATGCTGCCATGGAACGCGCATCATACCAGGTTCGAAGTATCTGCAAAACAGAATCAAATTTATATACAAATAATTTCTCACCTTGCCTTTTTCTTTTCGCAGCAAACAGTCTTGGCCCGAGCTGCGAACATCTCCAATGAACGTGGAAACATTCGCCTTCGAGAGGAAAATGCAACTCTTCAACGAAATCTGACTATCTTCGAAGGTCGAGTGGCCCACATGGACAACATGGTTTTCAACGGAGCGCAGGGCCAGACAGAGCTTGGAGGCTGCGAACAAGGAGCTCGAAGTGGAAAAATTGTGCTTCGAGCAGAAATTGAAAAGATGCGGGCGTAGCACACTACTATGGGGGCCGAGCTTGTTAGACTCCGAGAAGAAGCTAGCCAACTACTGAATCATAAGAATTCTTTAACTACGGAAGCGGCTAGGCTCTCTTGAGTAATAGAAGAGCTCACTTCGACGAAGGATGCATTAACTGAAGATAAGCTGATGTCAAAGAAGGTAGCTTCGGAGGTCATGAACCAATTGCTAGGCGTTCTAGAGTACTTCGGTACTACTGGGACGCTTCCTTCGGATGACAACATCTCCCTACTGCGCCGGCTGAAAAGGATTCAAGGAGTAGCAAAGCAAATGAAGACAGCAGGCATTCGGTATGGAGAAATCTCCGGACAAGTGGCTGCCGTTGGTCTACTTCGTTACTACGAATATCTAGGTCGATCGATAAATCCGAGCGCAGGAGAGGGTCCTATTACCTTCGATGACGACCAGCTTCTTACTCCCTCCGAAAGTGTGGCCGCTGCTTGGCAAGCCTTTCAAACTTCATGGAGAGCCGAAGGTCGCTCTGCGATCAAGGCCTGGATTGACGAAGGACAACACCAAAAGCAGGCTCGGTCCCAAGCTTCGAGCAGTCAGCCTCCTCCAAACCCGCAGGTTTAGAAATACCTTAGGATCTTTAACTATGTAAAGCATTACGCTTATGTACATTTATGAATGAAGATTTATTTATCATGTTTTTAGGCTTTGCCTCATATGGAAGATGTCGAAGTGTTAGATGTTAACGACGAACTTCGCTTATTATGGGCTACCTTTGATATCTTAAAACTTCACAAGCGTCCTCGATTTCTAGTTCCTCGAGATAGTTCCGGAGCAATTACGTCCGAAATAAGTAAAGATATATTATCTTGTATTAAAGAGGAAGAAAAAGAAGTTAACTTGGAAACTTCGTCTTCTGAAGACATTATATGGTCCGAAGACGAAGATGAGGTTCAAGGTAAAAAGCCTGAAGAACTTGGAAGCTGGGAAAGAAGTCCCGAACGGCTTCGAACTTGGGCCGAGCTTCAACAAGAACAAAAGGACTTTAGATCTTCGAAGGGAGGTAGGAGAGTTAAACGCAAAGTTGTTAGGACTCCCGGCACTGGAACTAGTCGTTCCAACCCTAGCTCTAGAGATCGAAGAGGTCATCGATTCCTTCTTGGTATAGATACCAATTTTTCATGATGTAATCATATTTGTTTGAATAATAAATATTTATTTAAAATTGTCTCCCTATTTATTAGCCCCTCTTTGGGCGTAAGCAACTTCGAACTGTATTCAAAGATGGTTAGGCGCAAAGAAAAACTTAGGAGTACAATTTTGGGGGTTCGGAGCCCCTCTGTAATTTAAAGATCTTTTAAAATCTTATAAAATGTCTTCGACTATTTGTAGTCTGAAGAATGGCGACTTAGCACCTTATGCTTTTGAAAGAAATCACTTGAGATAAATTTCCGGACACTTTAGTGTCTTAGATAATTTGTCACTTTGGACTTTCTTAACAGACATTCGAAGCTCATGGCTCAAACTCTGTTTTGTTTTGGCCTCCTTCGGCTCTTTTTTGCGAATTCTGTCAAACCGGTGGTTTCGAGTTCGCATTGGTCTCTTTGGACTCTTTTTACGGATGTCTACAAGCTGGTGGCTTGGACTCCGCATCATTTGGTCTTCTTGGACTCTTTTTATGGATGTCTACCAGCCGATGGCTTGGACTCCGTATGATGTGGTTTTGGGCTCTTTTACGGATGCCTACAAGCCGGTGGCTTGGACTCCGGATTATGTCAGCCCCCACATCGGAAACTTCGAACCAATGGTTCAAAGCCCGAAAATATGATTCAAATTAATGACACTTCCCTCTCGGTCAACTCCACGGTTCCAGTGCGTCCACTCGGAAGCTGGAAGTTTATGAGGGGTAGGCACTATCTGAACCATATGCTTTATTAATTCAGAGGATGATTACAAATGATTACAAGGAGCCCCTATGCGAAGTATCGCTTTAGGTGCTCCGCATGCCAAGTATGCGCTAATTCTTCACCTTCCAAATTAGCTAATTTAAAAGAGCCAGGACGTCCTGAACGAACAATTAAGTATGGACCTTCCCATTTATTTCCTAATTTTCTTGGCGCTATGATGATTCGTAAAACGAGATGACCCGGTCTAAGCTCATTGATCTTAACCTTCGGGTCAAACCAAGCCTTCGTCTGATGATGATACTTTGATAAATTGGCTACAGCTCGAAGTCTTGCCTCCTCTGTTAAATCCAGCGAAGCTTGTCTTTCTCCTTCAATCTCCAGTTCGGTGCTGCGAAGTGATCCTCCTTTGAGCTCCGTTGGAGTCATAGCTTTATCTCCGAATAGCAATCTGAATGGAGTGAAACCTGTGGACCTTGTTTGCGTAGTCCGAATGGACCATAAAATTTTCGAAAGTTCTTCGGTCCACAGTCCTTTTGCTAATCCTACTATCCTTTGATTTAGCCCTGACAAAATATTTCCATTGGCTCTTTCTACAGCTCCATTAGACTGAGGATGCCTCACTGCAGCAAAACATAACTGGATGCCTACATCTTCGTAGAACTTTCTAAAAGGTTCTGCATCGAACTGTGTTCCATTATCAACTGTGAGTTGTCTAGGCACTCCGAACCGGCAAATGATACTTTTCCAAAAGAATTTATGTACATTGTTCGAAGTGATAGCTGTTAAGGGTTCTGCTTCTACCCACTTAGAAAAATATTCAATAGCTACCACTGCGAACTTTAAATTTCCCTTAGCTACTAGAAAGGGACCAATCAAATCCATACCCCATCTAGCCATGGGCCATACCGGAGCAATAACTTGAAGAGTTGTTGGTGGGCGATGACTCCATCGACCCATCCACTGACATCCTTGGCTACTATCGTAGGCCAATAAAGCCCCTGGCAAAGTGTTTTCCCTGCCAAAGCTCGAGGGGTCAGATGGCTACCGCAAATCCCTTCATGAATATCTCGAAGAATATCTTGGCCTTCGGTTTGGGATATACATCGGAGTAAAGGGGAACATACTACGGCCTTGTATAAAATACCGTTGATTATTTGATAATTCCTAGCCCTGAGTTTCAATCTTGAAAATTGTGGCTCTTCAAACGAATTTGCTCCTCCTTGCAAAAGTTCCATGATCGAATTTCTCCAATCTGTACTTGGAATGCAAAGAATCTCTGCGGAGGGAATTTGTGGCACCGAAGGTGTACTGAGCTCCTCATAGAAAGCTTCTTCTGGTATATCCATAGCTCCGACTGCAGCTTTTGCTAAGATGTCCGATTGCACATTTTCTGCTCTTGGTATACTCCGAATTGAAATACCCTTGAATTGTGCTTCGATCTTACGGATTTCTTCTAAGTACTTTGCAAGCTGTGGATGCCGAACTTGAAAGCTTTTATCTATGTGCCCTGCTACTATTTGAGAATCTGTCTTTATAACAACTCTTGTAGCCCTAGAGCACGTGCTTTTCGTAGTCCTAGTAAAATCCCTTCATACTCCGCTATATTATTGGTAGACTTAAAGTTGAGTCTTGTGGAGTACATTGCTCTTTGCCCTGAAGGCGAAATTAAAATTGCTCCAACACCTGCTCCGGATGCTTGGAAAGCCCCATCAGAAAAAATAGTCCAAATTCCTTAACTTGACTTCTCCGGAACCCACGTTGCAGGGGGAGTCCATTCTGCTACAAAATCTGCTAAGACTTGCGATTTGATTGTTGTCCTTGCCAGAAAGGATATGCCGAAGGGTGCTAGTTCAATTGCCCACTTTCCAATTCTTCCAGTGGAATCTTTACTTCGGAGCATATCTCCCAAAGGATACGAAGTTGGTACAATTACATTATGAGCTAAAAAATAATGTCTCAACTTCCTCAAAGCCATTATCAGAGCATAAGTGAACTTTTCGAGCTCGGAATACCTTGTCTTCGCTCCTAATAATGCTTCGGACACAAAATAAACTGGATTTTGTACCAACTTCCCATTGAAATCCATTTCTCTGACAAGGACTGCGCTAACAGTAGAGCCTGTAGCTGCAAGGTAAAGGAGTAGGGTTTCGTCCGCAGTAGGCACCGTGAGTGTAGCAAGATTACTGAGATACTCTTTAATATCATCGAAGCTTTTCTGACACTCCGGTGTCCATGCAAAATCTTCGGACCCTTTCAATGCTTTAAAGATGGGCAAACTTCTCTCCGCAGACCTTGTTAAAATCTGATAAGTGCTCCCAGACGACCAGTCAGCTTTTGCACTTGCTTTAAATTTTCTGGAGGAGCCATCTTCTGTAGGGCAGTTATTTGAGTAGGGCTAGCTTCAATCCCTCTGCTTGAAACTAAATACCCTAACAACTTCCCAGCCTTAGCTCCGAAGATACATTTCTCGGGGTTAGGACGAATCCCACATGCCCGAAGGCTATTAAATGTTTCTGCTAAGTCTAGGCTATGTTGGTGCTTTAAAGCACTCTTTATTACAATATCGTCCATATAGGCCTCCACATTGCGACCTAATTTATGGCCTAGAGCCTTAGCAACTAACCTCGAAAAAGTAGCCCCGGCATTTCTTAAGCCAAAAGGCATTCTTACATAACAGAAGACTCCCGAGGGAGTTACGAAGCTTGTCTTGATCTCATCTTCGCGTTTCAACCATATTTGATGATAACTGGAGTACGCGTCAAGGAAGCTTAATAACTCCGAACCTGCGGTGGAGTCGACCAATTGATCAATTCGGGGCATGGGGTAGGGGTCATGAGGGCATGCTTTATTCAAAGATGTGAAATCAATGCACATGCGCCACTTCCCGGAGGATTTCTTCTTGACGAAGACTGGGTTGGCTAACCATTCTTTGTGAGCCACTTCTCTGATAATCCCAGCCTTCAACAATTTTTTAACTTCATCTTTTGCAAGAACAGCTCTTTCTGCAGACATTTTTCGGAGTCCTTGCCGAACAGGCCGAGCCTTCGGGTTTACAAGTAAACTATGTTCAATAATATCCCGATTGACTCCGGTGATATCTTCGTCAGACAAGGCAAAGACATCTAAATTCTCCTCAACTACTTTTTCCAAGGAGGTAGCAACTTCTGGAGGTAAATCTTTACCAAATTGAAATGAATATTCTTTACCATCTTTAACAATAACCTTCGTTGCAATCTCTCCTTCAGGACTTGGTCTTGGGACGGATTTTTTCGAAGATTCGCTAGGAGCAGAAAAAATTTCTTGATTATTTTGCACACTATTCACTTGTCTTGGATCAAGAGGGGGGCCATGACCATACTCCGCTCTTCGGGCGGTAGCTTGATCTCCGAGGATAGTGAGCACTCCCACTTGCGTGGGCATCTTCATGCACAAGTAATTGTGGTGTGCCACAGCTCCGAACTGATTTAACATGCCTCTTCCGAAGATGACGTTGTAGGCATATGGAGCATCTACGACGTCAAAGATTACTTCCTCTGTCCTGGCTAACAATCCTTCTCCGAAGGTAACTTCCAGGCCAATTTGGCCGAGTGCATCAAGCGGAGGTCGTGCCAAGCCTTGCAAAGGACGAGCCGTTGGAAGAAGATGCTTTCTGGAGATGCACAATTGATCAAAGGCTTGAACAAAAATAATGTCTGCCGAACTCCCTCCGTCAATTAACACTCTTCGAACCTCAGTTCCTGCGATGTCGGCAGTAATGACAAGTGGGTCTGCATGTGGAAATTTAATGCCAGCTGCATCCTCTACAGAAAAAGATATTGGCACATGGGACCATTCAGGCATAGCAGCTGCAGATGACGAAGTTCCAATGTGCCCCACTTCTCTGACATACTCTCTTCTCTGCCTTTTTGACATGCTTCCGAGAGTACCTCTTCCGGAGATAGGGAGGACTACTCTTTTTCCTCGGTCTTGCCCCTCTTCTTGCTTTGGAGGTGGCATAATATTGACCACCGGAGGGCGTCTTGCAGCTTCGAAGTTTTCTATCCGCGCCACAGCTTGGACAGGCTCCGGACGCACTTCAGCTGGAACTCGGTCAGTAGTACCTCGACCCGAAGTTCTCTCTAGATATTCTCCTCTCAGGGCAAGTATAGCTTTGCACGCATGAGTTGCGTGACTTCGGTTTTCACCATGAATACAGCAGAAAAGGGTCTGGCCCTTGCCAGTCGGTTTCCCTGGTGGCCTCCAGCCGCTGACCTTGTTTCCCGAAGGTTGTGGAGCTCTTTGGGCAAACTTCTGCGGGGGTGCAATATTCAGAACTTCTGAACGAGGATTCTTTTGCCTCCTTCTCCTATCATGCTGAACTTCGAAGACAGGTTCCCGCGGCTGTGTCGAAGTTTTCACTTCCAATTTTACTTCCTGCAGTATGGACGGAGAAGCTGCAGTTCTCCGAAGCCAGCCCTCTTCTGACCTTGCATATTCTTCAAAATAGGACATCAGCTAAGAAACAGAAGATATGCTTTTCCGGTGGAGTTTATCAAGGAGGCCTGGATGAATGACTCCTTCCCGAGCTGTGTCAACTACTGAAGACGTAGTTAACCCTCGGATCTGCGACTTCGTATGAGCGAAGCGCTTGAAGTATTGTCTTATGGTTTCTCCAGGGAGCTGCTTCACCTGGAAAAGACTTCCCGTCGACATTGGAGGCACAAAGGTACCTTGGAAGTTACTCATGATCTTTTTCTTCAATTGTCCCCATGAACTGATTGATCCTGGTTTTAAAGACCAGAACCATCGCAAAGCTACTCCCTGAAGAGCTAAGGGGAAACATTTTGCCATGGTGTCCCGCACTCCTCCACTGGCTTCAATCGCCAAAGCATAAGATCGGACAAATTCTCCAGGATCTTCATCTCCGGCATACTTGCAAAGCTTCAAAGTCTTAAACTTCGGGTCGAAGCGAACTTTTTGCAGTTCAGGATGTAGCGGAGATTCGGTATCAAAGGAGGCATTCTCCGGGGCTTCAGGATAGATAGGTTCGTCGTCTTCAGGCACTTCTGGAATAACTGGGATGACTTGAGAGCGAAGCCTATTTGCAACTTCTTGCCGCCATCTCGCTACTTCAGCTTGGAGACTGGCAGTTTGAGCGGCCATATCACCAAGATTGTCTTCATCTCCTTCGGAAGGATCATCCGGTTCTTGAGAACTGTAAGGATCAGTTCGGAGTATACCAAAAAATAGAGGAGCCAGTTACACCGGCCAAATCAAGCCAATCGGACCGTGTGAAGTATGTAATTTTACCCCAAAAAGACAACGAAGCCGAAGTATCCCGGAAAGGGGGCTTCGGCCTTCTAGCCGATCAGACCAGAGTAGAGACCCCAGTCAGACCGATGCCTTTAAAGGGGGTCACCGTGGGTGGCCTCGGCGTTCTAGTGTGAAGCGGGCTCCAGGCGGTCGGACAAACAGGGATACCCCGTCATACCAATGGTGAAGCCTCGGTCAGTCCAGGGCTTCGGCATTGCAGGGTCCGGGATGAACTATACTTATATACGAGGTATACTCCGGTGTGAAGTGTGCTCCAGCGCAGAGTAGATTGGTGCGGAGGGGTCTGGTCAGACTAACAAAGGGAGGGCGGTTGAACCGGGGATGGCTTCGGCCGCACGGCTTCGGCGTGCACGGTGTGGAAGGTTGTCAGTACCATGCTGGCAACAGCCTAATGGCCCAGCACGGCAACGCCTGGTTAGACCGATGAAGCACTGTCGGTCGGATCGACAGTGTTGGCGTAAAAGATTACGCTAACAGGTTTCTGAAGATTAGAAACTAACAAACGAAGTGTTTGCGAAAGAAACTATTCTAAACCTCCGAAAGGATAATAACTTTGAATAGTTCGAAAGTGTACATTGAATAACTTGTATTCGGTCCCTATTACAGGGTAAAACGGGGGGTATTTATAGGCCCAAACATTAAGGAAAAGACCTTTTTACCCTTCTATTACAACCGACATAATGGAAACTATTCGGTACTCTTAATAGGGCTAAAATGGTAAAAGACTAATCTAGTTAGAAAGAAGATAAGTCTTCCATCTTAGCTGGCAAAGAAGTTCCTGGAAGTATCCATTTTCGAAGATGTACTCCGAACTAGAGCTCGTCATCATACTTCGAACTTGACTGGATGCATCTCCGAAATTATATATCAGACATCTTCATCTTAATCACCAGTCTTTATCTTGTTGCTGCGATAATCTTGAAGATGGAATATTTTCCCCCAACAGACAGGCTTCGGTCTGATCACCTAGGGGCTCCGACGACCCTATAAATGATTGCCAATTTCCCCCAAACCTCTTGGCGATGATTTTAGGAGTGATTCCTCTGCAAAGCAATAAGAGATCAAATACAATTCGGCCTAGAAACCGAATTCCCAAGGGTAGCCAAAAAACCCAATAAAAACGATAAAGACGATAAAAAAACGTTATGTGGATTAAACGGGTGTTGGACCGGAAACGGCGACCAGAGGGGGGTGAATGGGAGCTTTTAAAATTTCAGACTATAAATAGCCTCCCGTTTTAATTCTGTCTTCTGCGGAACAGGCTTCGAACACACCCTTCGATGTTCTGGTTCGAAGCCAAGAAGACTTCGCTCCACCCACAACCTCGAAAAATCAGCTCTGCTAAGTCAGTGCAGGCTCCGCACATAGGGTGCTCCGAGCAGGCTTCGCACTACAGCCTTCGTAAGAGCAGACTTCCCCCTACGGACTTCGACCAAATACTCAGTGACAGCAACTGGTGCTGGGCTTCGTACTTCGACGGTCAAAATGCACACTTCACAGACTTCGCTAAGGGCTTCGTCTAGGGAAGAAAAACGGGCTTCAATCAGTGCTTCGCTAGTAATCAGTGAGGTCTAGCCTCCAGTTTACACAGGGCGAACACACACTGAAAAACACACTTCGCTCAAAACACACTTCGCCCAAACAGGCTTCGGTGCACTACCTCAAGTCAATCGAAGAGACACACAAGAGATTGAAGCATGCAGCGAGGTATGCAAACAAGCTCAAGCAGAGAAATGAACACAGAATCAAGACTTCGATGCTTGAACAGGGAACACAAAAATTGAACTCACATGATGAATACAGAGTGTGGTGGCTAGCACAGGAGTTCTACAATGAATGCTCAAAGTGTTAATGTGACCTACCTGGCCTCCACTATTTATAGGCACTATTCATCCATGTGAATTGACTACTTTACCCCTATGGTTTACATTGGTTTTGTCTCATCAGAACAGAGGGGTACAAAAGGTAGTCTACTTTATTTGGAGGCTTCGTTTGTTAGCTTTGCAGAGGGGACATCGTCTGCTTTTTGCAGAGCAGACACTGTCAGCCTTTACAGTCTTGGACACTTCTGAAGCCCCCCTTCGCACGCGAGGGGTGCGGTAGCTTCGGTGAGAAGCCTTGAGCCTGACGGCCTTCGCTTCACCGAAGTCAGCCTCCGATACAGTGACGGTTTTGAGCCAAAGCCGTCAAAGCCCTTGGGCCTTCGCACCAACACCTTCAGAGTGGACCACCACGGCTTCGCAGCTTCTCCCAGCTCGAACTCTGTCAGTCCGTGTACCGAAGCCATGCATGGCCGAAGTACCTCAAGTAACCCTCACTCCGGAGCCAGCTTCGCTCCGAAGCCTGCTTCACTCCGAAGCCCCACCTTCGGAGTTCCACCCTCCGCATGAAGCATTCCATGAGCACTTCGTCGCAGTGTCTCTCCCCGAGCAAACTCCTTAACGAGCCTCACCCGGACCATGCCTTCGATGCACCTCGACTTCTGAGACCTTCGTCGGGTATACCTTCGAGTGTCTCCCTTCGGAGCACACTTCGAACGCCTTGCCTCATTGCTGAGGACTGTCCACCATACTCCGAAGTCACTACATTCGGAGTACCCTTCGAAGTGCCTCGCCTCCGAGGACTTCGTCTCGGAGTACCTTCACCCTGAGTCTCACTCCGCACTTACTGCCTTCTCCTGGCGCACCTCGACCTGAGGTCCGACCTTGACCCCTTCGCAGCCTTCGTGACGGAGCTCCCCGCTCTCCTGGCATCAAGCCTCCCGCTTGACCTAGGTTCACTTGCTACGAACCGTCCGTCGCCTCCGAAGTCCCCTGTGCACCACAGACAACACAGACAAGTGTATCTAGTACCCCGGAGACCTCTCCGAGTAAACAACCTCCGATACACACTCCGATACACACTCCGGTGTACCGCCCAAAGTATCGGGACCTTCGGTACAACCAATCATCGTGTACTGTCGGACCCCCTCCGACAGGCACACTCCGCTGCAACAGCTGCAGCAACCAGAGCCCATTGAACCCTTCGGTAAAATAGCCTTCGAACACCTTCGGAGAACCAGCCTCCGAACCCCTTCGGAGGGACCCCTTCGAATCAGAGGGTAAAATCTGTCAATCACTCATCACAGACTCCGAAACCAACCCTTGGTTTCTCAATCTCCCCCTTGATGAGTGCATTGACAACCAAATTCAAGTTCAAGAGAATTTGAAAAAATTTCAGCTCACAAGTGACCATAAAAAACTCAGAAACGAGCCAAATCATGTCACTTGACAAAAGAATTTTCCTCCCCCTTTTTCAATAGAGTAAAAGTCACCCCTTTGGAAGATAAAAACTCCCCTGAGTTATTTTACCCCCTTGCTGCAGAGAACTCAAAAATTTCTCCCCCTTTGGCAATGCAAGCATCAAGGAGCATGTAAAAGATGCATAGCTTTGAAATGGGAAGAATTGCAAAGACATATAAAGCAAAAATATGCCAATATTAATACCAATAATCATGTGCTCAGCTCAATTTAACATTCTCTAAAAACATGATGACAACATCTGATTTTATCATTTTGAAATAAAAGCATCACCACTCAATCAAGGTAACTAGACAAGTAAAAGCAGGAACTGCGCAAAGCTGGTCAATTTCTACTCTAGACAGACAAGTATAGTTCAAGTGGAGCATTAAAAGAAAACTTGATGATCAATGAATTTTGTTGTTATTTTCATAATGCCAGGGGTTATTTGTTTGTCTACCTTATACTTTCCAATCAAGCCAAGCCTAGGCATGAAAGCCATCAGAAGCTTAAGGCGGTGATTTTGGCATACACTACTCTATCCCAGTTAAGACCAATGTGCAATGGTAAGCAATATAGAATAGGATAGTGCGACAAACAAACCCACCTGGATCTTTTTGCTTTGAAGCACGCAAATCATAGATTTTTGGAATTTTGATTAAGTGAACAAATTGTTTAGCACTTGATGAATATCCATGAGTATGTAGAACAATTTTTGCAAGTTGCAATGTTTATTATCCAGAGAAAGGATGTCTTGCTATCAAGCAGATAAAAGATAGCTAAAGCAGTCCAGCCTTAACATGCTAGATTTGAGACTAAGAAGTGAGCATGATTTGATTTTGGAAAGAAAAATCATGCACATAATGTTTTAGATATATTAAATAGAATTGAGTTGTCATGATTACATGAATTAGAATCAGGCATATAAGTGCAAGAGATGTAAATGCAATTTCACACACACAATGAGCATATGCAAGACAGTCAAAATCTGCTCCCCCTCACAAAATGCCGTAAGGGTGACAAATACCAAGTTCCCCACGCAAGTAGGCAAATCGAGAAGCATCGAGGGGTTTTGTGAAAATATCGGCTAGTTGGTGTTGGGTATCAACATATGGAAGTTCAATATCACCCTTCTCATTATGATCTCTGAGAAAATGATATCGCACATCAATGTGTTTGGTTCTGGAGTACTGAACCGGGTTGTTTGCAATACAAATAGCACTAGTGTTATCACAGAAAAGTAGAACACTCTTATAATCTAACCCGAAATCCCGCAAAGTGGAAACCATCCACAAAATCTGAGAGCAACAGCTAGCTACAGCAACATATTCGGCCTCAGTCGTCGATTGTGCAACACTAGACTGTTTGCGGGAAGACCAGCAAACCAGAGAAGTACCCAGAAAATGACAAGTACCAGAGGTACTTTTCCTATCATTCCTACACCTAGCAAAATCCGCATCGGAATAACCTCGAAGACACAAAGAGGAAGACGCCGAATACCAAATGCCAAATTCGAGGGTATGTTTGAGATACCTGAGAATGCGCTTTACCGCTTGGCGGTGCGAAGCTCATGGTGAAGCTTGAAAACGAGCACACAGACACACTGCGAAGTGTATGTCCGGCCTCGTAGCAGTCAAGTAGAGGAGGGAGTCGATCATGCTTCCGAACTCCTTCTGATCTACGACTTCTCCATCTTCGTCAGGATCCAATGCTACAGATGTAGCCATTGGAGTGGCTAGTGGCTTCGCATCAGCCATGTCGAACTTCTTGAGCAGGTCCTTGGTGTACTTCGTCTGGTGGACGAAAGTACCTTGTTTGCTTTGCTTGATTTGCAAACCAAGGAAAAAAGTGAGTTCGCCCATCATGGACATCTCGAACTCCCTGCTCATGGCATCTGCAAACTTGGCAACCAAAGCATGAGAAGAGCGACCAAAGATGATATCATCCACATAAATCTGAACTAGGAGGAAATCTTTGCCATGCTTGAGAGTGAACAGGGTTTTATCAACAGATCCCATCAAATACCCCCGCTCAAGCAGAAAAGACTTAAGTCTGTCATACCATGCCCGAGGGGCCTGCTTGAGTCCATAAAGAGCCTTATGAAGTTGAAGGACTTTATGTGGGTATTTGGGGTTTTCAAAACCAGGGGTTGTTTTACATAAACATCTTCGCCTATGAAACCATTAAGAAAAGCACTTTTGACATCCATTTGATAGAGTTTGAATCCCCGGGATGTAGCAAAGGCAAGCAAAATTCTAATGGCCTCAAGACGAGCAACAGGTGCAAAAGTTTCAGTAAAATCAATCCCTTCTAATTGAGAATAACCCTGAGCTACAAGTCTAGCCTTGTTTCTAAGTACAGTCCCATCCTCCCCTTGTTTGTTTTTGAAAATCCATTTTGTTCCAATAAAATGAACATTTGGTGGAGGATCAACTAAAGTCTAGACTTGGTTTCTCTCAAAATTTTGAAGCTCTTCATGCATGGCATTGATCCAACTAGAATCAGAAAGTGCATGACTAACATCTAACGGCTCGAAAGAAGCAACAAAAGAGGAATCAATGAAATGAGCATGAGAACGTGTTACCCTTTGATCAAGCTCACCAATGATCTGCTCATGAGGATGCATCCTTTGAACATGGTGTGGAGCCTCACGGCGGGATGCAGTCTCCCCCTCAACTTGTGCGTTGGAGTGGTCCAAGATGACCGATGTCGAGGTAGTTGCTTCGGGACCCATTGCGAAGTGGTCGAAGCGGGGTCGGCTTCGTGGATTGATGTCGAGGGTAGTAGGGGTTCATCCTAGAATTCTCCAAGATCTTCTTCTTCGAAGATGGTCTATTCCATATCGTGTTCATTTGCCTGTTCAAGAGCAGAACTAACAGAGGGGGTTGATTCATCAAAAGTCACATCACATGACTCGATGACAGTGTTAGTCTCCAAATTATAAACACGATAAGAATGACCATGTGTAGTGTACCCCAAAAAGTCCCCATCAGAAGAACGCGACTCAAATTTATCCAAATTACCATGTTTTAGGATAAAGCAACGACAGCCAAAAACTCGAAGATGAGTAACCTTGGGTTGTCTCCCAAAACGTAGCTCATAAGATGTCAAGTTCAAAATTGAACGCAAGAATATTCGGTTTGAGATGTAACATGCAGTGGTCATGGCCTCAGCCCAGAATTTTCTAGGAGTCCTGTGCTCATCGAGCATCGTCCTAGCCATCTCAACCAAAGTGCGGTTTTTTCTCTCAACAACACCGTTCTGTTGAGGAACGTCAACAAATAGACTGTTCTTGAACTCAGTGCCATTATCACTTCGAATGAATTTCAATGTACCAGGGAGTTCAGTGAAAAGCTTCAAAGCCAAGCTCCGAAAGTGTGAAAACACTTCATCCTTGCTGGCAAGAAAGAAGACCCAAGAGTAGCGAGAGAAATCGTCGACAATGACTAGCACATACCACTTGCCGCCTAAAGAACTAACCCGAGAAGGACCTACAGTGTCCATGTGGAGAAGTTCTCCGGGTTGTTCAGTCATCACACTTCGAAGCCCTCATCAAGCAATTGAGATACAGAAAGCAAATTGTATCCCAAGTTTTCAACCAAAGCAACATCTTTGAGAGTGAAATTCGAGTTAATTCTTACCACACCTTTACCTTTCACTCTACTCCTTCGATTGTTCCCGAAGGTGATATGTTCCCTTTGCTTGGTTGTGGTGAGGCTGGAGAACCATGCTGCATCTCCGGTCATGTGGCGCGAACAACCGGAGTCCATGATCCACGTGCTCTCCAAGCCTCGGTCTGGTGCCTACACATGATAAGATAATCTCGATCGCTCAGTGCTGGGGTGAGGGAATATATGACGAGGCATCCAGCACTGAGTGATACGAGTAGTAGGCATAGTAAAGGTAGACTGTCTACGCACAGGATAATCAGAATGATGCAAAGTGCGAGATCTACCTACATGTTGAGATCTAAAAGCATGATGAGGTCTCCTACTCGGATGAGGTACAAAGCTACTCGCCCGGGGTCTACCACCATATGGAACATGGTGAACACCTCGAGGAGCAAAACCTCTCCGAGAAGCATGAGGAGCCTCGAAAACAGGACGAGAGTAAAACTCAGACTCATGCATACCTAAAGATGGGTAGTGCATGTTCTGGAACATCATAGCCTGAGAGCGTCGCTCATCCTTGATGCGACGAAAACAGAACCCAACCAGATGACCCACCCGCTGACAATAGGAACAATGAAAAATTATCCTAGGGGAACTCTCATGGGTCATAGGAGCAATTCGCACAGGCTCCTTGGGTTTCTGCTGAGTGGTTTTCTTAGGAGGGATTTTCTTGGCAGGAGGGGTGGTTTTCTTTGGAGTCCGGGTAGGCTTTTTGGTTGATGGAGTGTCTAACAGAGTTCTCTCTTTCTCTAAGGTAGTGGGTGAGGTAAAAACAGTTTTGTTTTCACTATCTGAAGGAATCCTCTCAAAACCCAAACCTAGAGCTAACCCTGCTCTGTCAGCACACATCTTGGTCCTGGCCAAGAGCAAGTCCATCCTACCCTTTCCCTTAGTGCATTTGTTAACCACAGAAAGAAGGTATTCATTTTCAGTCATGAGGTTCTCAGCTCGCTCTCTAACAGTGCCTAGCTGGTCCTTAAGGGTTATGCAAGTGTCACACACAGGTTGCACATCCTTAGAACTACCGGCCTTTTCCAATCTAGCCTCTAAGTCATGAACATGCTTATCACGTAAATAAATGCTCTCACGCAATAAAGAACAGTTGATGCATTCAATTATATCATGAGGTCTAGAATCAACCACCAAAAGCTGCTTCTGTGCAGTCTCAAGCTCAAAAAGAGTTTGAGCATGAACAGAACGCAACTGAGCAAGCTCACCCATGACAACAGTACAAGATTGACATTCAGCATCATTAACTCTAGACTTAAGCATGGCATAATCAGTAGAAACAGATTCTAGCCTAAGTCTAAGGTCTTTTCTATCTCTAGCGGCTTGCACAAGTAATCTATCCTGACCAAGAACTACTTCATTCAGCTCATCTAATTTAATTGCAAGCTGGTCATAGGACAGAGGTACCTCAGATGAGTAAATCTCATCGCCGCTGTGATCGCTGTCAGCCATGAAGCAAAGGCCGGTGAAATCTCGTCCCTTCTTGTCCTTCTTCTCCTCCTTCCTTGGAGACTCCTCCTCCTCAGAGCTCGACTCCTCCGTTGAGGAAGTGTCGATGTCGCTGAGAGTAGCAACAAATGCTCTTGAAGCAGCTTTGGCTACTTTCTTAGCCACCTTGTCGCGCTTGCCCTTCACAAAGGGTTTCCTCTCCTTCTTGTGGTATTTTGGGCGCTCACTCTCATCTCTCTTCTTGAGTTTAGGGCAATTGGCCATGATGTGAGAAGTGTCGCCACACTCAAAACAACCACTAAAACCACTTCTCCTCTGATACCGTCTCTAATGGTGAAAACGGGTGAACCTTCTAGCAATGAGAGCAAACTCATCATCATCCAGAGTATCCACCTGCTCCTTAGTGACGGAGACTAGGGAGGACAAAGCAAAACCATCTGCAAGAACACAAGTGCCAGATGTGCTTGGTTCTGCAGTGGTGCCACGACTAGTGCTAGAAACTAATGCCAATGGCTGTGGCAAAGAGTTTCTGTGCACTACAAGAGATGCCTTTGCAATCTCTGTGGACTTCATCTTGCTGAAGAGCTCATCACAGGTCAATGTGTCATAACCTGCGGACTCCTCAATGCTGGATATCTTCACTTCCCATATGCTACGATCAAGAGCATAGAGAAGCTTGATAGCCCTATCATGATCATTGTAAGCAAGCGTCCCGTTGGACCGCAAGTTACTCACTATCGCATCAAAGCGAGAAAACATGACATCTATAGATTCACCAGGTGCCTGCACAAACAGCTGATACTGTTGATTGTATGTGCTTTGGCGCCTGGCCTTAATCTGTGTAGATCCCTCATGAAAAATAGTGAGAGTGGTCCAAATTTCCCTAGCTGTCCTAAGGTGTTGCACCCTATCAAACTCACTCCGGCTCAACCCAATGAACAGTATATTCCTTGCCTTGGAGTTGGCATTATACTGATCCTTTTCTGTTTGAGAGGTGCGAGTTTCAGGGATGGAGTATTGTGTGTACACAATCTCCCAAATTGCATTTCCTTGGCTTAGCAAGTAAGCCTCCATGCACACCTTCCAGTATGCAAAATTAGTCCCATCGAACAGAGGAATTTTACTAACTCTGTTCATGTCGCCAACAGATCACAAAACCGGTTAAGGTCAACTGGTGATCTTAACCTGCTCTGATACCAATTGTTGGACCGGAAACGGCGACCAGAGGGGGGGGTGAATGTGAGATTTTAAAATGTCAGACTATAAATAGCCTTATGTTTTAATTCTGTCTTCTGTGGAACAGGCTTCGAACACACCCTTCGAAGTTCTGGTTCGAAGCCAAGAAGACTTCGCTCAACCCACAACCTCGAAAAATCAGCTCTGCTAAGTCAGTGCAGGCTCCGCACACAGGGTGCTCCGAGCAGGCTTCGCACTACACCCTTCGCAAGAGCAGACTTCCCCCTGTGGACTTCGACCAAATACTCAGCGACAGCAACTGGTGCTGGGCTTCGTACTTCGACGGTCAAAACGCACACTTCACAAACTTCGCTAAGGGCTTCAACTAGGGAAGAAAAACGGGCTTCAATCAGTGCTTCGCTAGTAATCAGCGAGGTCTAGCCTCCAGTTTACACAGAGCAAACACACACTGAAAAACACTCTTCGCTCAAAACACACTACGCCCAAACAGGCTTCGGTGCACTACCTCAAGTCAATCGAAGAGACACACAAGAGATCGAAGCATGCAGCGAGGTATGCAAACAAGCTCAAGCAGAGAAATGAACATAGAATCAAGACTTCGATGCTTGAACAGGGAACACAAAAATTGAACTCACAGGATGAATACAGAGTGTGGTGGCTAACACATGAGTTCTACAATGAAGGCTCAAAGTGTTTATGCGACCTACCCAGCCTCCACTATTTATAGGCACTGTTGGGGGAATATATTTCCCTTAAACAGGGGCCAAATGACGTCAGCCTCTGACAGCCTCCGGCTCAGAGTCAGGTACTGTCGGAGCCTGCTTTCTCCCTAAGTATTGTTTGCAGGTCCCAGTGTACCCTCCGGGAGCCAAGTCCGGAGGCCACCCTCCGGGAGCCGAGCCCGAAGGCCACCCTCCGGAAGCCAAGTCCGGAGGCCACCCTCCGGGAGCCGAGCCCGAAGGCCACCCTCCGGAAGCCAAGTCCGGAGGCCACCCTCCGGAAGCCAAGTCCGGAGGCCACCCTCCGGGAGCCAAGTCCGGAGGCCACCCTCCGGGAGCCAAGCCCGAAGGCCACCCCCCGGAAGCCAAGTCCGGAGGCCGCCCTCCGGGAGCCAAGTCCGGAGGCCACCCTCCGGGAGCCAAGTCCGGAGGCCGCCTCCTGAGAGCCGAGTCCGGAGGCCGCCCCCCGAGAGCCGAGCCCGGAGGCCACCCTCCGGAAGCTAAGTCCGGAGGCCATCCTCCGGAGTCCTGTTCGGAGGCCACCCTCCGGAGCCAAGTCCGGAGGCCGCCCTCCGGAGCTAAGTCCATACCAGGGGCCCCCCGCCCCTGGTATGTCGTTTAGCCGGTCAAAGCCTGGCGCAGCCTGACACGTCTGTAAAGCTGTAAAAGCTGCCTGGTACCCGTGTGCAGTAGTTGTCTCCCTTTCCCTGTCTACCCCTATAAGCCTAGGAGCCTGTAGGGGGTATTCGGGTCTTTTCCTTAAGGCCTGTGTGCCTATAAAAGCAGGGCCAAGCCCTTGTAGCAGGGGACATGCTCCAAGGGGCCATGAGACCCTGGAGTTATCCTCTCCACATCAAGGCACACCATGCCAAATCCACTACAAACTGGACGTAGGGTTATTATCCCCTAGGGGAGGCCCGAACCAGTATAAACCCTATCTCTCCCTGTGAGAACCCATCGAGGTTCATTCTCCATATCATACTCCACCACAGAAAAACCTGCTGGAACTAACGCAATTGTTCCAACAGTTGGCGCCGTCCGTGGGGACGTTAGTCCTAGAAGCTAAGTTCTCTACCACTGCCCGCAACCCGAAGTGCGCCTGAGGGGGGAGCATCGAGGCTTTCTCGCTTCACGCACCCTCCGGCTAGGGGCTTCGGGGGCAGATCGAAGGCCACCTCCGCCTTCTCCCATCCTTTGCATACCGGAGCCCACTCTCCGGCAAGGGGCTCCGCTCCACGCTTCAAAGGTCGTCGGAGCCCGAGGGCTACAAGGTAAGTACCGCCCGAAGCCTTACTCCGATGCACCAATCTGCAGTTACATTAACATAATATCGAAGCCATGCTTCGCCTTACTCAAAAACCGAAGCCATGCTTCGCCTTATTTAAAAACCGAAGCCATGCTTCGCCTTGTTCAAAAACCGAAGCCATGCTTCGCCTTGTTCAAAAACCGAAGCCATGCTTCGCCTTACTTAAAAACCGAAGCCATGCTTCGCCTTATTCAAACCCGAAGCCATGCTTCGCCTTGTTCAAAAACCGAAGCCATGCTTCGCCTTGTTCAAAACCGAAGCCACGCTTCGCCTTACTTAAAAACCGAAGCCATGCTTCGCCTTATTTAAACCCGAAGCCACGCTTCGCCTTATTTAAAACCGAAGCCTTGCTTCGCTTTATAAAACCCGGAGTACCCCTCCGAAGGCTACACAGTGCCCCCGGGCCCGTAGCAGTGGGCTAAAAGGACTCCGGGCCACTGGCCCGACGCGCCCGGGGATTCCGGGCTCCGCGCCCGAAGCATCCCAGGGATTCCGGGTTCCGCACCCGAAGCATCCCAGGGTCGAAGGTGACCCAGAGTCGAAGGTGGCTCAGAGTCGAAGGTGGCTCACACTATCACAGGTTCGGTGAATCCACACCAAATATCCTTCTCATTACAGGACCAAGTTCCGAAGCCTTGCTTCATTATCTAAACACGCTCCGAAGCCTGGCTTCGCGTGCTCATATACTATACGCCTAAGCGTCCCGAAGTCATACTTCGCCATAATCTAAGTGCGTTTCAGAGCCCCGCTCACGTACAACATCCAAACCCCGGCATGCCGAAGCATGCTTCAATTGGTTATGCGGAAGCCTTGCTTCGCACCAAATCGATGCGTTCGGAGCCCGTGAGAGGCCTTCGCTCGATACAAATCCAAATATCCGAAGCCGCCGAAAAGGCGCACCCCTCCGCACGATTATTTTTTGCCCGCACCAGCAACGGTAAAGTCCCTAACTGCCACGAGCAAAAGGGGGGAAGAATGTATGCGAGGTGCGCGAATATAATGCGCAATGCGAGCGTGACAAGCTAAGCGTTCAAAGCCAAACAACACGAAGCATACAGACAAAGTGTGCGAAGATAACAAGCTCAATCCATTGTATGTTGAGAAGTGTGTTACAAACATACTTCGGAAACCAAACTACGTATAATCTGTATCTAAGCCTAAGAAGAACCGTGTGCGAGCCCCCGACCCTCGCTTGCCCCTTCTTCGGCCAGGGCCACCTCGGCTGGACGTTGCCTCGTCGGAGCCCGCTCTCCCTCGACCGGCCCGTCCAGGCTCCGAAGCCCACAGGCTTCGACTTCCGCTTTGCAGGTTGCTCCAAGTTTGCGAAGCAGGCGGGGCCGCGTCGAAGGCAGAAAAGTCTAGGGCTTCGTCGCTCGCTAACACCGTTCGCGAAGGTAAAGGTAAGGGGTTCTGAAGGGGCTCCTCCTTCACAGCGGCTAGCAAGTCCTGAGCTATTTCGGAAATGGCTTCGCCCCTAGGCCCCCTCGGAAGCTTAAACCGAGGAGGGCCTTCGGACCTAGCTACTTCAAGAATCGCCCACAGTTGTCGAAGCCCTTCAGAGTCCTCGAGGACTTCGAGGTCTATGCTCGAAGGCTGAGCCTGGGCAGGTATAAAAAAACCCCCGCATTTATATTAATAAACTGATAAGTTTTTACAAAGCCTACAGCTAGGTATTACAAAAAGCCTAAGGAGATCTACACCTTCGGAGGCGGAGTCGTCGAGGTCGAAGGCCTGTCCGAGTCGACGGGCCCCTTGAACCGGCGTTGTCGAAAGTGCTTCATAAGGTCAAGGACTGCCTCGCAGCCTTGCTCCTTCCAAGGCTCCTGCAGCCGCCGCCAGGCCCCACGGACTTCGCCCGGAGGCGTCACCAAGTGCGGACCCCCGAAGGCCACTGGGGTCATGGAGGTCGCAGCCCGAAGATGATCGCACCCCGCGGCATGAAGCATATGCAGCACCCCCTGGCCCGCGACGCGACCGGCCATAAGTGCGAAGCCCGTCAGCGCTTCGTCCGCTACCGAAGCCGCAGTCTTCAAGAAATCAGCGCGGTCCCCAATCGGGTCCTGATCGCCGAATTCCGGAGTCCGGCACTCGGTCCCTATCTTCTCAAGGACCTCGGTCAGGCTCTGAGTGGCCTCACCAAGGTTAGCCACAACGAAGCTCTCAAGATCCCGAGCCCGCTGGCGGAGCTCCTCGTTCTCCTTCGCCTGGCGAGCCTCGGCATCCTTCGAAGCTTGGAGTTCCGCGCGGAGCCGAGCCGTCTCCAAGGCCAGGGCTTCCTTCGCCTCAGCAGCCGAAGCCTCGGCCCGCCTCCGCTTCTCGGCTTCCTTCAAGACCTCGCGGCGAAGGGCCTCCTTCTCTTCTGCAAGGCGCTCCATCCGTCGGTCGGCAGCAGTCGAAGCTGCCGCGTTCAGTGCGAGGGCCTGCAGGAATTCAAGAAACCTTAAGTATGAACCAGGGGGCAAAGTATAGCTCGAAGCTGCAAGGGGCTCCGCTCACCCGCATAAGGACTTCGTTTGAGCTAACGAAGAGCTCCGTGGGATCTCGGTGGCTAAGCTGGGCCACCAAGTCCCCCTCCTCCGCAGAAGCGCAGGCCTCGCGGAAGCCGAGGATCGCTGCCGCCGTCACGCCCCCCCTCGGCTTGAAGGGGTGAATCACCGCCACGGTGGTCTCCGCGGGCTCCGGCAAGGCGGGGCTCAGGCCCACCACGTCGACATCTTCTTCGCCTCGAAGGTCCGCACGGTCTTCGCCGCCCTCGCCGTCAGACGAAGTGCTCTCGGACTCCGACCCACTGCCGCTGCCGCTGCCGCTGCTGCTGCTACTCGTAGCCTCCGAGGGCTTCGCTTCGGCAGACTTCGACCCACCTTCGCCTGCCGGCTTCGCCACAGTGGGCCTCGCATCATCTTCGTCCTCTGCGAAAAGCCAAGTCAAAACCTGCATATTGAAGAGAAGCATGCAAAAAGAAAAAGGGGTTTTACCATCATCAGAGATCTCTTGGAAGGAACCAGGGGCTAAGTGCGTCCTCCAGCCCCCTCGCTGCGAAGCCGGCGCATCCACCTCCGCGCCCGAAGCTGGTTCCGCCGGGGCATCCGTGGCCTCCTTGGCAGCAGGAGTGCGTGCGTCGGCCTCCGCCTCCGAAGTCCTCACCGCCAGGGGCTTCGCGGCCTTCTTGGGAGTCGGAGTAGCTGCGGGCTTCGCCGCAGCCTCCCCCGAGGCATCCGCTTCGTCCTCGTCCCCCCTCTTCCTCTTGGCTCCGGCCGACGAGGTAGCCAGGTGGGCGAAGTCCGGCAGAGCGGGGAGCCCCCCGAGGTCGAGCGCGGTCCACACTCTGTTCCAGCGCTCCCAGGACCCCACCAGGGCAAGGCGCTGATTCTGCTCCTCGGGGGTCGGAGTCCCGACGACTCGGTCCGCCGCCGCGATGGCCTCCTCCGGAGTCCTCATGTCGAGGTCGGCTACATGAAAAGGTTGAGTTAGGGCCAAAGTGTTCAAGTGTTAAAAGCAAGAAGAGCGCGAAGACTTACAGAAGCGGTCGAAGGCCAGCTCGCTGAGTTCTCCTTGACCCGAAGCCTGGAAGAGACCCTCCGGCCAGGAGCGCGCGAGGGGGCTAAGCCGAAGGGTAATAAACTCCTCGGCGAGGTCCCTCATGCTCATCTTCGCTGCCACCCTTCGGAGCAGCGAGATCCTCGATTGAAGAAGGCCTTCGCTGGTCTTCACCACCCCTTCGCGCCGGTACAGTATGTGAGCGTTGGTACTCCGAAGGGGTGAGTTCGCACCGACGGAGGCATAGAACCATTCTTGGTCCCACCTCGAATACCACTTGTTGTTTACAGCCCTCGCAGGGAAGGCGTCCTGGAATTCCTTCCGGAGCTGGAAGTTGGCACTGCCGAAGGCCAACGCCCTCTTGACGCGGTCCGTCCCCTCCCTGGGCTTCGGCTGGCAGTTGGCGTCGTGAAGAGCGACGAAGACGTCCGCGCGGCCCTCGCAGCCTTCGGCCCTCATGGCCCACTCAAAAACAGCTAGCCTCGCCACTGCGTTGGGCGAAAGCTGAGGGAGCTCAAGGTTGTAGGCTTTGAGGACCTCGCTCAGCATCCCCACCGCAGGCAGTCCGAGGCCGGCCTCGAAGAAGGCTTCAAACACCACCACTTCGTCAGCACGGGGCGTCGGTACGGCCTCCGACTTCTCTGGGACCCTTAACTGGATTTTCGTTGCAATCTTCCCCTCGCAGGCTCTCCGGACCGACTCCTCCGTAGAAATCGAAGCCCTCATCTCCAGGGTCTGCTCAAACCTGTCGGAGGGCGTCCGGAGGTCCCTTGGCCCCAGTCGCCTAGCTGCGGGCTTCGCTGCCGCGGCCGCTGCCGCCGCCGCCTGCACTTGGGCGGAGCCCGAGCTCGAGCACAAAACCAGGGGCTTCGCTACTCCTTTCTTCGGCATTCTGATCGGACTTCGGCTCGAAGGACTAAAGGATGGCGAAGGGCTAGAAGCTCGCGAAGGTCGCTCTGCGAGGCTAGGAGGAAGAGGAGAGCGAAGGTGGTAAGGCGGTAATAAAGAAGTGAATGAAAGTGTGCCGGGGCTGCACGCGGTAAGTCTCTATTTATAGGCGCGGTAAGAATTCCAACCGTCATGGGCCGAGCCCACCGCCAGATGGGCCTCCGGCGAAAGCAAATCAAGCCCAAGCAAGGTAACGGTAACTTTTCTGACCGTTGCGGAGCCGTTCGGGCTCCCCGAGGCCGCTCTGGCACGAGCATTTATTACCCCCAGGAATCGAGGTCCTCTTCGGTCCTGGCTCCGGAGGTGCGTTCCCTCCGAAGTGTTTTCAGGTCATTTGTCCTAAGGGCGCGTGCACCCCTTCGTTCCGAAGGCCTACACGCGAGGGGCTACTGTTGGGGGAATATATTTCCCTTAAACAGGGGCCAAATGACGTCAGCCTCTGACAGCCTCCGGCTCAGAGTCAGGTACTGTCGGAGCCTACTTTCTCCCTAAGTATTGTTTGCAGGTCCCAGTGTACCCTCCGGGAGCCAAGTCCGGAGGCCACCCTCCGGGAGCCGAGCCCGAAGGCCACCCTCCGGAAGCCAAGTCCGGAGGCCACCCTCCGGGAGCCGAGCCCGAAGGCCACCCTCCGGAAGCCAAGTCCGGAGGCCACCCTCCGGAAGCCAAGTCCGGAGGCCACCCTCCGGGAGCCAAGCCCGAAGGCCACCCCCCGGAAGCCAAGTCCGGAGGCCGCCCTCCGGGAGCCAAGTCCGGAGGCCACCCTCCGAGAGCCAAGTCCGGAGGCCACCCTCCGGGAGCCAAGTCCGGAGGCCGCCTCCTGAGAGCCGAGTCCGGAGGCCGCCCCCCGAGAGCCGAGCCCGGAGGCCACCCTCCGGAAGCCAAGTCCGGAGGCCATCCTCCGGAGTCCTGTTCGGAGGCCACCCTCCGGAGCCAAGTCCGGAGGCCGCCCTCCGGAGCTAAGTCCATACCAGGGGCCCCCCGCCCCTGGTATGTCGTTTAGCCGGTCAAAGCCTGGCGCAGCCTGACACGTCTGTAAAGCTGTAAAAGCTGCCTGGTACCCGTGTGCAGTAGTTGTCTCCCTTTCCCTGTCTACCCCTATAAGCCTAGGAGCCTGTAGGGGGTATTCGGGTCTTTTCCTTAAGGCCTGCGTGCCTATAAAAGCAGGGCCAAGCCCTTGTAGCAGGGGACATGCTCCAAGGGGCCATGAGACCCTGGAGTTATCCTCTCCACATCAAGGCACACCATGCCAAATCCACTACAAACTGGACGTAGGGTTATTATCCCCTAGGGGAGGCCCGAACCAGTATAAACCCTATCTCTCCCTGTGAGAACCCATCGAGGTTCATTCTCCATATCATACTCCACCACAGAAAAACCTGCTGGAACTAACGCAATTGTTCCAACAGGCACTATTCACCCATGTGAATTGACTACTTTACCCCTAGGGTTTACATTGGTTTTGTCTCATCAGAACAGAGGGGTACAAAAGGGAGTCTACATTATTTGGAGGCTTCCTTTGTTAGCTTTGCAGAGAGGGGACAGCGTCAGCTTTTTGCAGACCAGACACTGTCAGCCTTTACAGTCTTGGACCCTTCTGAAGCCCCCCTTCGCACGTGAGGGGTGCGGTAGCTTCGGTGAGAAGCCTAGAGCCTGACGGCCTTCACTTCACCGAACTCAGCCTCCGATACAGTGACGGTTTTGAGCCGAAGCCGTCAAAGCCCTTGGGCCTTCGCACCAACACCTTCGGAGTGGACCACCATGGCTTCGCAGCTTCTCCCAGCTCGAACTCCGTCAGTCCATGTACCGAAGCCATGCATGACCGAAGTACCTCAAGTCAACCGTACTCCGGAGCCAGCCTCGCTCCGAAGCCTGCTTCACTCTGAAGCCCCACCTTCGGAGTTCCACCCTTCGAAGTCCCTCCTTCGTCCAAGGCCTCCGCATGAAGCATTCCATGAGCACTTCGTCGCAGTGTCACTCCCCGAGCACACTCCTCAACGAGCCTCACCCGGACCATGCCTTCGATGCAGCTCGACTTCTGAGACCTTTGTCGGGTATACCTTCGAGTGTCTCCCTCCGGAGCACACTTCGAACGCCTTGCCTCATTGCTGAGGACTGTCCACCATACTCCGAAGTCACTCCATTCGGAGTACACTTCGAAGTGCCTCGCCTCCAAGGACTTCATCACAGAGTACCTTCACCTGGAGTCACACTCCACACTTACTGACTTCTCCTGGCGCACCTCGACCCGACGTCCGACCTTGACCCCTTCGCAGCCTTCATGATGGAGCTCCCCGCTCCCCTGGCATCAAGCCTCCCGCTTGACCCAGGTTCACTTGCTACGAACCGTCCGTCGCCTCTGAAGTCCCATGCGCACCACAGACAAACAGACAAGTGTATCCAGTACCCCGGAGACCTCTCCGAGTAAACAACCTCTGATACACACTTCGGTGTACCGCCCAAAGCACCGAGACCTTCGGTACAACCAATCATCATGTACTGTCGGACCCCCTCCGACAGGCACACTAGGCTGCAACAGCTGCAGTAACCAGAGCCCACCGAACCCTTCAGTGAAACATCCTCCGAACACCTTCGGAGAACCAGCCTCCAAACCCCTTCGGAGGGACCCCTTCGAATCAGAGGGTAAAATCTGTCAATCACTCATCACAGACTCTGAAACCAACCCTTGGTTTCTCAACGGGTGATTCACAGACAAATCAACAAGGCTTACCATGGTTACGACGTGATGTACGGAGGTCCTTCAGCGTGAACCCACGAAGATGGACTGAACTAATGCGGAAAAGTAGATGAAAATAGATGTACGATTCAAAACTAGCGTTTTGAAGTATTGATCTGTGGAGATACCCTTTGAATCAGCATCACCCCTTTCAAAGTGATAGCTGTTAGGGGCTCTGCTTCGACCCACTTTGAAAAGTATTCGATTGCTACCACTGCGAACTTCAAATTTCCTTTTGCTACTGGGAAGGGGCCAATAAGATCCATGCCCCATCTGGCCATGGGCCATACTGGAGCAATGACTTGAAGAGTTGTTGGTGGGCGATGACTTCTTCGTCCCATCCACTAACATCCTTGGCAGGTACGGACTAAGCTCTTCGCATCAGCTACTATTGTAGGCCAATAAAGCCCCTGACGAAGTGTCTTTCCTGCCAAAGCTCGATTAGCCAAATGGCTACCGCAGAGTCCTTCATGAATTTCTCGAAGAATTTCTTGACCTTCGGCTTGAGATATGCATCGGAGCAAAGGGGAACATACTCAGGCCTTATACAAAATACCGTTGATTATATGATAACTCTGAATTCTGAGTTTCAACCTCGAAAGTTGTGGCCCTTTAGACATACTTGCTTCTCCTTGCAACAATTCCATAATTGAACTTCGCCAATCTGTACTTGGAATGCAAAGGACTTCTGCAGCAGGGATTTGTGGCACCGAAGGTGTACTGAGCTCTTCATAAATAGCTTCTTCTGGTATGTCCATAGCTCCGGCTGCAGCTTTTGCTAAGATGTCAGCTTGCACATTTTCTGCTCTAGGTATACTCCGAATGGAAATCCTTTTAAATGCTGCTTCAATCTTACGAATTGCTTCCAAGTATTTTGTAAGTTGTGGATGCTGAACTTGAAAGCTCTTGTCTACGTGCCCTGCAACAATCTGAGAATATGTCTTAATAACAACTCTTGTGGCTCCTAGAGCACGTGCCTTTCGAAGTCCTAGCAAAATTCCTTCATTCTCCGCTGTTGGGGGAAAATATCTCATCTTCGGGGTTATTGCCGAAGCAACATAAAAGCAGACAGCGGATTCGAAGGTTCCCTGACAATCATCTTCGAAGATACCCGGAACCAAGTTCGAAGTACGAAGATAGGCATTAGTTTGGAGTACATCTTCGAACTAAGGCCCTCCAAGATCTTTTCTGCCAGCTAAGATGGAAGACTTATCTTCTTTCTGATTAGATTAGTCTTTTACCATTTTAGCCTTATTAAGGGAACCAAATAGTTTCTACTATGCCGGTTGTAATAGAGGGGTAAATAGGTCTTTTCCTTAATGTTTGAGCCTATAAATACCCCCCATTTCACCCTGTAATAGGGACCGAATACAAGTTATTCAATACACACATTCGAACTATTCTAAGTTATTATCCTTTCGGAGGCTTAGAACAGTTCTCTTCGCAAACACTTCGTTTGTTAGTTTCTCTTCTACAGAAACCTGTTAGCGTAATCTTTTACGCCAACAGTTGGCGCCGTCCGTGGGGAACCTAGTCCGAAAAACTTCGTTCTCTACCAACCTTTTACATCATGCCTCCTAAGCGGAGCGCACCCCGCAATCCCACTCGGAGGTCCTCTCGGATCTCCGGAGAAATACCCTTCGACACAGTTGAAGTCGGAGGTCCTTCGACATTCCCTCCACAAACTCCGGAAGGGGCTTCCATTCCTCGAACATACGAAGCTTCTCCGCCAACCCCTTCCATACTCCGACCGCCCGGAGTCCCTTCTCCACCCTCCATCCCAATTCGAACTGATCCTATCAGTTCTCAAGACCCGGAAGATCCTTCCGGAGGAAATGAAAATAATCTTGGAGATATGGCCACTCAAATGGCCAACCTTCAAGCTGAAGTGGCAAGGTGGCGACAGGAAGCTGCGAGCAGGCTTCGCTCTCAAGCCACCCCAACTATCCCAGAAGTGCCCGAAGACGATGATCTTGATTATCCCGAAGCCCCGGAGAATGCCTCTTACGACAATGAATCTCCGTTGCATCCTGAGCTGCAGAAGGTTCGCTTTGATCCAAAGTTTAAAACTTCGAAGCTCTGTAAGTATGCCGGAGATGAAGATCCCGGAGAGTTCGTTCGGTCTTATGCCCTAGCAATTGAGGCTAGCGGCGGAGTTAGAGACACTATGGCGAAGTGCTTCTCCTTAGCTCTTCAAGGAGTGGCATTGAGATGGTTCTGGTCTTTGAAGCCAGGATCAATCAATTCATGGTCGCAGCTGAAGAGGAAGTTTATAAGTAACTTTCAGGGCACCTTCGTGCCTCCTATGTCAACTGGAAGCCTTTTCCAGGTGAAACAGCTCCCCGGAGAAACATTGAGGCAGTACTTTAAGCGCTTCGCTCATACGAAGTCGCAAATTCGGGGGCTGTCCACATCCTCAGTGGTTGATGCAGCTCGGGAAGGAGTCAGTCATCAAGGCCTTTTGGATAAACTGCATCGGAAGAGCATCTCCTCAGTCTCTCAGTTAATGTCATACTTCGAGGAGTATGCGAGGTCAGAAGAGGGTTGGCTTCGGAGGACTGCTGCTACTTCGTCTATATTGCAAGAAGTCAAAGTAGAAGTGAAGACTTCGGCGCAGCCGCAGGAACCAGTCTTCGAAGTGCAACATGATCGGAGAAGAGGGCAAAAGCACCCTCGCTCTGAAGTCTTGAATATTGCACCCCCACAAAAGTTTGCACCAAGAGCTCCACAGTCTACGGGGAACAAGACCAGCGGCTGGAGGCCGCCAGGGAAAATGGCTGGCAAGGGCCAGACCCTTTTCTGCTGCATTCATGGAGAAAATCGAAGCCATGCAACTGACACTTGCAAGGCTATCCTTACCCTAAGGGGAGAGTACTTGGAGAGAACTTCGGGTCGAGGCAGTACCGACCGAAGTCCAGCAGCAACGCGCCCAGAGCCGGTCCAGGCTGTGGCGTGGATAGAAAATTTTGATGCTGCAAGGCACCCTCCGGTGGCCAATGTTATGCCACCTCCGAAGCAAGAGGAAGGGCAAGATAGAGGAAAAAGAGTAGTTCTCCCTATCTTCGGAGGAGGTACCCTCGGAAGCATGTCCAAGAGACAGCGAAGAGAGTACGTTCGGGAAGTAGGTCATATTGGAACTTCGTCATCTGCAGCTGCAATGCCAGAGTGGTCTCATGTTCCGATATCTTTCTCTGCGGAGGATGCAGCTGGTATTAAGTTCCCGCACGTAGATCCATTGGTTATCACTGCTGATATTGCAGGGACTGAAGTCCGAAGGGTGCTAATTGACGGAGGTAGTTCGGCAAATATCATTTTTGTGCAAGCCTTCGATCAGTTATGCATTTCCAGGAAGCATCTCCTTCCAGCGGCTCGTCCTCTGCAAGGCTTCGCAGGACCTCCGCTTGATGCACTTGGTCAGATAGGCCTCGAAGTTACCTTCGGAGAAGGTTTATTAGCCCGGACTGAAGAAGTTATCTTTGATGTGGTAGATGCCCCGTATGCTTATAACGTCATTTTCGGACGGGGCATGCTGAACCAGTTCGGAGCTGTGGCGCATCACAATTACTTGTGCATGAAGATGCCCACACAAGCAGGAGTCCTTACGATCTTCGGAGATCAAGCCATTGCTCGGAGGGCGGAATATGGTCATGGTCCCCCTCTTGATCCGAGGCAAGTAAACAGTGTGCAAAATAATGAAGAAATTTTTTCAGCCTCCTCCGAAGCTTCGAAGAAGTCTTTTCCGAGACCAAGTCCCGAAGGAGAGATTGCAACGAAGGTCATTGTTAAAGATGGTAAAGAGTATACTTTTCAATTTGGTAAAGATTTACCTCCTGAAGTTGCAACCTCCTTGGAGAAGGTAGTGGAAGAAAATTTGGATGTCTTCGCTTGGTCTGACGAAGATATCACCGGAGTCGATCGGGATATTATTGAGCACAGTTTACTTGTAAACCCGAAGGCCCGGCCTGTTCGACAAGGACTCCGGAAGATGTCCGCAGAGAGAGCTGCTCTAGCTAAGGACGAAGTTGAAAAATTATTGTAGGCTAGGATTATCAGAGAAGTGGCTCACACAGAATGGTTAGCCAACCCAGTCTTCGTCAGAAAGAAGTCTTCCGGGAAGTGGCGCATGTGCATTGATTTCACATCTTTGAATAAAGCATGCCCACGTGACCCCTACCCCATGCCCCGAATTGATCAACTGGTTGACTCCACCGCAGGTTCGGAGTTACTAAGCTTCCTCGACGCGTATTCTGGTTATCATCAAATATGGTTGAAGCGCGAAGATGAAATCAAGACAAGCTTCGTAACTCCTTCGGGAGTCTTCTGCTATTTAAGAATGCCCTTCGGCCTGAGAAACGCCGGGGCTACTTTTTCAAGATTAGTTGCTAAGGCTCTAGGTCATCAACTAGGTCGCAATGTGGAGGCCTATATGGATGATATTGTAATAAAGAGTGCTTTAAAGCACCAACATAGCCTAGACTTAGCAGAAACATTCAATAGCCTTCGGGCATGTGGGATTTGTCTTAACCCCGAAAAATGTATATTCGGAGCTAAGGCTGGAAAATTGTTAGGGTATTTAGTTTCAAGCAGGGGAATTGAAGCTAGCCCTACTCAAATAACTGCGCTGCAGAAGATGGCTCCTCCGGAGAATTTAAAGCAAGTGCAAAAGCTGACTGGGCGTCTGGCCGCACTTAGCAGGTTTTTATCAAGGTCTGCGGAAAGGAGCTTGCCAATATTCAAAGCTTTGAAAGGGTCCGAAGATTTTGCATGGACACCGGAGTGTCAGAGAAGCTTCGAAGATATTAAAGACTATCTCAGTAATCTTGCTACACTCACGGTGCCTACTGCGGACGAAACCCTACTCCTGTACCTTGCAGCTACAGGTTCAGCTGTTAGTGCAGTCCTTGTCAGAGAAGTGGATTACAATGGGAAGTTGGTCCAAAATCCTGTTTATTTTGTATCCGAAGCATTATCAGGAGCGAAGACAAGATACTCCGAACTTGAGAAGTTCGTTTATGCTCTGATAATGGCTTCGAGGAAGCTAAGGCATTATTTTTTGGCTCATAATGTAATTGTACCAACTTCGTATCCCTTAGGAGATATGCTCCGAAGCAAAGATTCCACTGGAAGGATTGGAAAGTGGGCAGTCGAGCTAGCACCCTTCGGCATATCTTTCTTGGCAAGAACAGCTATCAAATCCCAAGTCCTAGCAGACTTCGTAGCAGAGTGGACTCCACCTGCGAATTTGACTCCGGAGAAATCGAGTGACGGAGTTTGGACTGTTTACTCCGATGGGGCTTTCCAAGCATCCGGAGCAGGCATTGGGGCAGTATTGATTTCACCGTCAGGGCAAAGAGCAATGTACTCCGCAAGACTCAACTTTAAGTCTACCAATAATATAGCGGAGTACGAAGGTATTTTATTGGGACTTCGAAAAGCACGTGCTCTAGGGGCTACAAGAATAATTATAAAAACAGATTCTCAGATAGTAGCAGGGCACGTAGACAAAAGTTTTCAAGTTCGGCATCCACAGCTTGCAAAGTACTTAGAAGAAATCCGTAAAATCGAAGCACACTTCAAGGGTATTTCCATTCGGAGTATACCAAGAGCAGAAAACGTGCAAGCGGATATTTTAGCGAAGGCCGTAGCCGGAGCTGTGGATGTGCCTGAAGAAGCTTTCTATGAGGAGCTCAATATACCTTCGGTGCCACAAATTGCCTCCGCGGAGATTCTTTGCATTCCTAGTGCAGATTGGAAAGATTTGATTATAGAACTCTTGCAAGGAGGAACAAATTTGCCCGAAGAGCCCCAGTTGTCAAGATTAAAGCTCAGAGCCAGAAACTATCAGTTAATCAACGGTATATTATACAAGGCCGGAGTATGTTCCCCTCTACTCTGATGTATATCTCAAGCCGAAGGCCAAGAAATTCTTCGAGAAATTCACGAAGGCCTTTGTGGAAGCCATTTAGCCCCTAGAGCTCTGGCAGGAAAAACACTTTGCCAGGGGCTTTATTGGCCCACAATAACAGCTGATGCGGAGAGCTTGGTCCGCACATGTCAAGGATGCCAGTGGATGGGTCGACGGAGTCATCGCCCACCAACAGCTCTTCAAGTCATTGCTCCGGTATGGCCTATGGCCAGATGGGGTATGGATTTAATTGGACCCTTTCCAGTAGCAAAGGGAAATCTGAAGTTCGCAGTGGTAGCTATTGAATATTTTTCTAAGTGGGTGGAAGCAGAACCTTTAACAGCTATCACTTCGAACAATGTGCAGAAATTCTTCTAGAAGAACATTATTTGTCGGTTCGGAGTGCCTAGATACCTCACAGTTGATAATGGAACACAGTTCGACGCAGAACCCTTCAGGAAGTTTTGCGAAGACCTAGGCATTCAGTTATGTTTTGCTGCAGTGAGGCATCCTCAGTCGAATGGAGCCGTAGAACGAGCCAATGGAAATATTTTATCAGGGCTAAATCGAAGAATAGTAGGATTAGCAAAGGGACTGTGGACCGAAGAGCTTCCGAAGATTCTGTGGTCCATTCGGACTACGCAAACAAGGTCCACAGGTTTTACTCCGTTCAGACTACTATTCGGAGATGAAGCTATGACTCCAACAGAGCTCAAAGGGGGATCATTTCGCAGCACCGAACCGGATATTGAAGAAGAAAGACAAGCATCGTTAGACTTATCAGAAGAAACAAGACTTCGAGCTGTAGCTAATTTATCAAAGTATCATCAGCAGACGAAGGCTTGGTATGACCCGAAGGTTAAGCTCAATGAACTAAGACCGGGTCATCTTGTTCTACGAAGCATTATAGCACCAGGGAAGTTAGGCAATAAATGGGAAGGTCCATACCTAATTGTCCGCTCAGGGCGTCCTGGTTCATTCAAATTAGCTAATTTAGAAGGTGAAGAATTAGCACATACTTGGCATGCGGAGCACCTATAAAGCGATACTTCGCATAAGGGCTCCTTGTAATTCGCTTGTAATCATCTCCTAAATTAATAAAGCATATGACCCTGATAGTTGCCTTCCCCTCATAGACTTCCAGCTTCCGAGTGGACGCACTGGAACCGTGGGGTCGACCGAGAGGGAAGTGTCATTAAGCTGGGTTGTATTTTCGGACTTCGAACTCATAAAGTTCGAAGCATCCGACGTGGGGGCTGACATAATCCGGAGCCCACGCCACCGGCTTGTAGGCATCCGTAAAAGAGCCCAAAACCACACCCTACGGAGTCCAAGCCATTGGCTGGTAGACTTCCGTAAAAAGAGCCGAAGGTGCCAAAACCTACGGAGTCCAAGCTGCAGCTTGTAGACTTCCGTAAAAAGAGCCGAAGGTGGCCAAAATCTGCGAAGTCCAAGCCATTGGCTGGTAGACTTCTGCAAAAAGAGCCGAAGGTGGCCAAATTATACGGAGTCCAAGCCATTGGCTGGTAGACATCCGTAAAAAGAGTCCAAAGAGACCATTGCAAACTCCGAACCATTGGTTCGTCAGAGATCGCAAAGACAAGCCGAAGGTGGCTAAAGCAAAACAGCATTTAAGCCATGAGCTTCGAATGTCTGTTAACATAGTCCAAAGCGACAAATTTTTTAAGACACTAAAGTGTCCTGAAAGTTATCTCAAGTGATTTCTTTCATAAAACAAAGCTACTAAGCTACAATTTCTTCCGACTGCAAAAAGTCGAAGACATTTCATAAGATTTCAAAAGATCTTTAAATGACAGAGGGGCTCCGAACCCCCAAAAAATTGTACTCCGAAGTTTTTTCTTTGCGCATAACCATCTTTGAATACATTTCGAAGTTGCTTATACTCAAAGTGGGGCTAGTAAATATGGAGACAATTTTAAATCGGCATTCATTATTGAAATAAATGTGTTTACAGATTACACTATGAAAAATTGGTATCTATACCAAGAAGGAATCGGAGACCTCTTCGGTCTCGAGAGCTAGGGGTGGAACGACTAGTTCCAACATCGGAAGTTCTAAGAACTTTACGTTTAACTCTCTTCCTCCCCTTCGAAGCTCTAAAATCCTTCTGCTCTTGTTGAAGCTCGGCCCAAGTTCGAAGCCGTTCGGGGCTTCTTTCCCAGCTTCTAAGATCTTCAGATTTTTTTTTTCGAGCTTCACCTTCGTCTTCAGACCAAATAGTGTCTTCAGAAGACGAGGTGTTTGCGTTAACCTCTTTCTCTTCCTCTTTGATATAAGACAATACGTCTTTGATTACTTCGGGTGCAATTACGCCGGAGTCATCTCGAGGAATAAGAAATCGAGGACGCTTATAACTCTTTAGAAGTTCGAAGGTGTTCCATAACGAGCGAAGTTCGTTGTTAAGCTCTAACACTTCGATGTCTTCCATAAGAGGCAAAGCCTAAAAATATAACAAACAAGATTTTCATTGATAAATGTTTACAAGCATGAGCTTTACATAGTCAAAAAATCCTAAATAATTCCTAAACCTGCGGGTTCGGAGGCTGACTGCTCGAAGCTTGGCTCCGAACTTGCTTCTGGCGTTGGCCTTCATCGATCCAAGCCTTGATCGCGGAACGACCTTCGGCTCTCCATGAGGTTTGAAAGGCTCGCCAGGCAGCAGTCACGCCTTCGGAAGGATTCAAAAGCCGCTCGTCGTCGAAGGTAATGGAGCCCTCTGCGCTCGGAGTAATTGTTCGGCCCAAATCCTCGTAATAACGAAGTAGTCCGAGGGCAGACACTTGTCCGGAGAGTTCTCCATAACGAATGCCTGCCGTCTTCATTTGCTTCGCTGCTCCTTGGATCCTTTTTAGCCGGCGCAGCAGAGTCACATTGTCATCCGAAGGAAGTGATCCAGTAGTACCGAAGTACTCCAGAACACCTAGCATCTGTTCGATGACCTCCGTAGCCACATTCTCCGACTTGAGCTTTTCTTCAGTTAGTGCATCCTTGCTCGAAGTCGTTTCTGCCAAAACTCCAGAAATCCTAGCATTCTCCGTAGTTAAAATATTCTTCTGGTTTAGGAGTTGGCTAGCTTCTTCTTGGAGCCTTACAAGTTCGGACCCAGCACTAGCATGCTCCAACCGCATCTTTTCAATTTTAGCCCGAAGCACAATTCTTTCTGCTTCGAACTCCTTATTAGCAGCCTCCAAGCCCTGTCTGGCCCTACGCTCCGTTGAAATCATATTATCCATTTGAAGTACTCTAGCTTCGGAGAAAGATAAGTTGCGTTTAAGAGCTTCATTTTCTTCCCGAAGCTGAGCAATTTCATTCTCGCTTGATAAAGTTGCAGCGCGGGCCAAGACTGCTTGCTGAGAAAAGAAAAAACTAAAGTAAGAAATTTTTCATGTTTAATTTGCTGCTGGTTCGAAGATATACTCCGAACCCAATATAATTTGCTAAAGATATTGGCTCGAAGGTGCTCCGTACCTGGTAGGCCGCTCGTTCCAGGGCAACGTTAAGCTCCGAACTCTTCGCCCTGCTTAATTTTGCTACCAGCTCTGTCTCCCCAACTTTGCGACTCACTCGACCTAAAGGTTTGAGCAGAGTCCGAAGCCCAGTTGGCTCCAAAAAAGGAGTCAAAAGAGGGAGCATTGCCGAAGCCCTTTGGTCATCCCTGCTTGACGAAGGTCCGGAGCGTTCTCCTGAGGTCCTTGGAACTTCCGAAGATGGCCCCCCCTCAGTTGATTCACTTTCATCTGTTGACTCAGACGAAGTTGATCCTTGAGTAGGGAGAGGCTCTATGTGTCTTTTACCCCTTCCAGGCCCCTGTTGAGTGACCTCCGGGTGCGGCTCCGAAGTTGTCGAAGGCCTTTGAATTGTGTCTTCGTGATGTACTTCTACAGCAGGGGGCTCTGTAAAAGCAAAAGTATTATACATTGTATACTTTTGCAGAAAATAATAAAAAATTATGCGAAATTTACCTTCGACATTCTGGGGGAGATCGAGCACTGGGCTGCTCGGAGGATCGAAGGTGAAGTCATCATCTGAATCCACAGTTAAAATTTCTACTGCCGGAGTATCTCCGTGAGCAGTCCTCCCTTCATCCACAACTGAAGTTGTAGGAACTTCAATTTCATCTTCGCCCATAGGGGCTTCGATTTGCTCCTCTTGAGTATCCGGAGCTCTCACTTCTTCAATGTTAGCTTGAGGCTCCAGCATACCTGCAGTATCTTCAATGAGAATATTTTGTTGAGCTGCATCTTCATCAATCAATCTTACTAATAATATACCTTCATCTTCTTTAGAACCAGAGACTGAGGTTCTTGAGCTCGAAGGCGCAGGATCCGAAGGTGCGATATTTTTTGGCTTCCGAGCCACCTTCTTCACCGGAGTCCTTGCAGAGCTCGAAGCTCCGGCTTCAGCTGTCCTCTTCTTGGGTCCTTTCTCCGAAGGTACCCAGTCCATCAGAGGGGGCGGAGTCAACCCCAACATTCCCCATACTCTGTTAAACCTCTCCCAACTCCCGACCAATTTGACTCTCCATTCTTTTTCAGTCGGAGTTGGTGCACCCAAAATCTTCTCCGAAGCCCTTACAATTTGCTCTGAAGTAATAGGGGCTGAAGAAGCTAAAAAATAAATCAAATTAGTCTTTCTTCGAAGTAAATATGTATAATGCATGTTGGTTTCGAAGTTACCTGCAGGGCTCGAAGTTAAGTTGATCTTGCGGAGACCGCCTTCCGAATCATCCTCGAAGATGATAGGCCAGTTGGCCATCAGTGGAGGAATTTGAAGTCCGAGAAATTCTTCGGCTAAGTCCCACATGCTTAACCTTCGGCTAATCTTTTGAAGCAGGTTAAGACGAGCTTCGAGTTGGCCTTCGTTGGGCTGCACTGAGGCTTCTTTTCGGAATTGAATTTCTTTAAGGGGCCCAGCCAGAGGACTGCTTGCTCCAACTTCGGCATAGAACCATCTCAGAACCCAGTCAGTGTACCATCTAGCATTGATGGCCTTGGCAGGAAACTGAAGGGCATACTCATCTCGAAGTCTAAAGTTGATAGAGCCGAAGGATATCACCAATTTTTCACCTCCGGAGCTTACGAAGGTCTTCGGCTGGCAAGTTGCTCTATGAAGTGCAGCGAAGATTTCTGTCCTTCCCTCACAACCTTCGGCTCTCAGCGCCCACTCGAAGATAGCTAATCTAGCTACTGCGTTCGGAGATAATTGGGGGAGGGTTACGTGGAACAGATCAAGTACCTCCGCTAGGAAGTCCACTGCAGGGAGACCCAAGCCAGCTTCGAAGAAGGCTTCGAATACCACTACTTCTCCGGGTCTTGGTGATGGAATCGTTTCTTTGCCCGGCTTCCGAATCATAACTCCATTACTAATTTTTCCCCCTACTGTGATTGCCAAAGACTCCCTCTTGCAGGTAGAAGGCCCCAACTCAAAAGATTGATCTAAATATTTCGTCGATGGCGGGCACAGACCTTGGTCATCGGCGATTTGAAGATTTCTCCCCCCTGCCGCCATGGATGTCACCGTCGGCATCGGAGGTGCCGCCGCCAACGCTGCCGCCGCTGCTGCTGCGGCCGCCTGCTGCCGAGCCAAGGCCGACGGAGGTGCAGATCCCTTAGTCTTCACCATCACGACCGCCGGATTGCTCTGAAGAAATGGAGGCTAGGGCTCAAGAACTTGAAGGGCTGAAAAGTTTTTTGATTGCGAGAATGCGGTGAAAAGGTAACCGGGTAACTTCTAGGCCTTCTATTTATAGCCTAGATTTCACTTTTTTACCGTTAGTTCATGTCGTTTCGCATTCCTGCCGTTACTTTTCCCCGAGATTAACGCTTACTTCAGTTTCCGTTAGAAACAGAAACTTAACGGCTATTTTCTCTAAGTCTAAAAGACTTTCGAACTTCTTAAGTCGGTTCTAAGATAGTTCGAAAAGCAATTACCTTAAGACTGATTCGAAGTTCATATCTTCGTGCATTTCGGAGATAAAATAAAAACCAATAACCCCTATGTTTGGTTATCTTTTCCTTCCGTATACTGCTCTCCTAACATTACAGGTCAAACGGAGAAGCGTATTCGAGGGGCTACTGTTGGGGGAAAATATCTCATCTTCGGGGTTATTGCCGAAGCAACATAAAAGCAGACAGTGGATTCGAAGGTTCCCTGACAATCATCTTCGAAGATACCCGGAACCAAGTTCGAAGTACGAAGATAGGCATTAGTTCGGAGTACATCTTCGAACTAAGGCCCTCCAAGATCTTTTCTGCCAGCTAAGATGGAAGACTTATCTTCTTTCTGATTAGATTAGTCTTTTACCATTTTAGCCCTATTAAGGGAACCGAATAGTTTCTACTATGTCGGTTGTAATAGAGGGGTAAATAGGTCTTTTCCTTAATGTTTGAGCCTATAAATACCCCCCATTTCACCCTGTAATAGGGACCGAATACAAGTTATTCAATACACACATTCGAACTATTCTAAGTTATTATCCTTTCGGAGGCTTAGAACAGTTCTCTTCGCAAACACTTCGTTTGTTAGTTTCTCTTCTACAGAAACCTGTTAGCGTATTCTTTTACGCCAACATCCACTGTATTATTGGTAGACTTAAGGTTGAGTCTTGCGGAGTACATTGCCTTTTGCCCTGAAGGCGAAATTATCACGGCTCCGACACATGCTCCAGATGCTTGGAAAGCTCCATCAGAGTAAATAGTCCAAATCCCTTCACTTGGCTTCTCCAGAGCCCATGCTGCAGGGGGAGTCCACTCTACCACGAAGTCCGCCAACACTTGTGACTTAATTGCTTTTCTTGCCACAAAGGATATGCCGAAGGGTGCTAACTCAACGGCCCACTTCCTAATTCTTCCTGTAGAATCCTTACTGTGGAGCATATCTCCCAAAGGATATGGAGTTGTTACAATTACATTATGTGCCAAGAAATAATGCCTTAACTTCCTCGAAGCCATTATCAGAGCATAAGTGAATTTCTCAAGCTCAGAATATCTTGTTTTTGCTCCAGACAATGCTTTGGACACAAAATAAACTGGATTCTGAACCAACTTACCGTTGAAATCAACCTCTCTGACAAGGACTACACTGACAGCAGAGCCAGTGGCTGCAAGGTAAAGGAGTAGGGTTTTGTTTGCAATAGGCACCGTAAGTGTAGCGAGGTTGCTGAGATAATTCTTAATATCTTCGAAGCTCTTTTGACACTCCGGTGTCCATGCAAAATCTTCGGACCCCTTCAATGCTTTGAAAATGGGCAAACTTCTCTCCGCGGACCTTGCCAAAAACCTGCTAAGTGCCGCAAGACGACCAGTCAGCTTTTGTACTTGCTTTAAATTCTCTGGGGGAGCCATCCTTTGCAACGTAGTTATCTGAGTGGGGCTAGCTTCGATCCCTCTACTTGAAACTAGATACCGTAACAACTTTCCAGCCTGTGCCCCGAAGATACATTTTTCGGGGTTAAGACGGATCCCACATGCCCGAAGGCTATTGAATGTTTCTGCTAAGTCTAGGCTATGTTGGTGCTTTAAAGCACTCGTTATTACAATATCATCCATATAGGCCTCTACATTGTGACCTAATTGATGACCTAGAGCCTTAGCAATTAACCTCGAAAAAGTAGCCCCGGCATTTCTTAAGCCAAAGGGCATTCTTACATAACAGAGGACTCCTGAAGGAGTTACAAAGCTTGTCTTAATTTCATCTTCGCGCTTTAGCCAGATTTGATGATAGCCGGAGTACGCATCGAGGAAGCTTAATAACTCCGAACCGGCAGTAGAGTCAACCAATTGATCAATTCGGGGCATGGGGTAGGGGTCGCAGGGGCATGCTTTATTCAGAGATGTAAAATCAATACACATGCGCCACTTCCCGGAAGATTTCTTCCTAACGAAGACTGGGTTGGCTAACCACTCCGTATGAGCCACTTCTCTGATAATCCCAGCCTTCAGCAGCTTTTCCACTTCATCTTTGGCAAGGATAGCTCTCTCTGCAAACAGCTTCCGGAGTCCTTGCCGAACAGGTCGAGCCTTCGGGTTCACAAGTAGACTGTGTTCAATAATATCCCAACCGACTCCGGTGATGTCTTCATCAGACCAAGCAAAGACATCTAAATTCTCCTCAACTACTTTCTCTAACGAAGTAGTGACTTCTGGAGGCAAGTCTTTGCCAAATTGAAATGAATATTCCTTGCCATCTTTGACAATAACCTTCGTTGCAATCTCTCCTTCGGGGCTTGGCCTTGTGAAGGATTTCTTCGAAGATTCGTTAGGAGCAGAGAAATCCTCCGGGTTATCTTGCACGCTGTTCACCTGTCTCGGGTCAAGAGGAGGGCCATGACCATACTTCGCTCTTCGCGCAGTGGCCTGATCTCTGAAAACAGTGAGCACTCCCACCTGTGTGGGCATCTTCATACACAGGTAATTATGATGCGCCACATCTCCGAATTGATTCAGCATGCCCCTTCCGAAGATGACATTGTATGCATATGGGGCATCTACAACATCGAAAATCACTTCCTCTGTCCTGGCCAGTAGCCCCTCTCCAAAAGTAACTTCCAAGCCAATTTGGCCAAGGGCATCAAGAGGGGGCCCTGCGAAGCCTTGCAAAGGTCGGGCTGCTGGGAGAAGATGCTTTCTGGAGATGCAGAGTTGATCAAAAGTTTGGACAAAGATAATATCTGCCGAACTCCCTCCGTCGATTAGCACTCTCTGGACCTCAGTCCCTGCTATATCAGCAGTAATGACGAGTGGGTCTGCATGTGGAAACATTTGGTGCCACTCCTTCGAGAGCTAGGGGGAAACATTTGGCCATAGTGTCTCGCACTCCCCTGCTGGCTTCGATTGCTAATGCATAGGAGCGGGCGAACTCTCCGGGATCTTCATCTTCGGAATATTTACAAAGCTTCGATGTTTTGAACTTAGGGTCGAAGCGCACTTTCTACAACTCAGGATGCAGTGAAGATTCGGTGTCGAAGGAAGCGTTCTCCGGGGCTTCAGGATAAGGAAGTTTGTCTTCTTCGGGCACTTCGGGGATGACTGGGGTGGCCTGAGAACGAAGCCTATCTGCGGCTTCTTGCCGCCACCTTGCTACTTCGGCTTGGAGACTGGCCATTTGAACGGCCATATCACCAAGACCATCTTCATCTCCTCCGGAAGGACCTTCCGGGTCTTAAGAACTATACGCATCAGTTTGTAGTGGAACTTGAGGTGGAAGAGGGACTCCGGCTGGCCGAAGTATAGATGGAGTTGGGGGAGGAACTCCGTATGCTCGAGGAAGGGAAACTCCTTCCAGAGTCGAAGGCCCTCCGACCTCAACTGTGCTTGAAGGCCTTGTTCCGGAGGTTCGAGGGATGGTTTGAGAACTTGGTAGAGAACGAAGTTTTTTTGACTAGGTTCCCCACAGACGGCGCCAACTGTTGGCGTAAAAGATTACGCTAACAGGTTTCTTAAAGTTAGAAACTAACAAATGAAGTGTTTGTGAAGTAAACTATTTCAAGCCTCCGAAAGGATAATAGCATAAAACAGTTCGAAGATGTATATTGAATAACTTGTATCCTCCCCCCTTACAAGGTAAAATGGAGGGTATTTATAGGCCTAAACATTAAGGAAAAGACCCTTTTACCCCTCTTTTACAACCGACATAATGGAAACTATTTGGTACCCTTAATAGGGCTAAAATGGTAAAAGACTAATCTAATGAGAAAGAAGATAAGTCTTCCATCCTAGCTGGCAAGGAAGCTCTCGGAAGAGTCCTAGTTCGAAGATATACTCTGAACTAGAGTTCGTCTCCATACTTCGAACTTGATCCACTGTATCACCGGAGTTATATGCTGGAAACCTTTTATTCAATCACCTGCCTTTGTCCTGTTACAACAATGGCTCTAAGGATGAAATATTTTCCCCCAACAGGAGGCATGGCTTATGAAGTTATGGTCCGAAGACCGAAGACTTCGACTAGTTTGGGAAGGCAAGGAAAGGCCTTTGAGCTACACTAGGAAGCCTCTTACCGAAGGGTGCGCGGAATCCTAAGACTCCGAAGCTCCCTCCACAAGCGCTCTTCGAAGTGCAGTCAGCGGCGGAGAACTAGCTTTTAGAACTAAGTTCCCCATGGATGGCGCCAACTATTGGCATAAAGGATTACGCTAACAGGTTCTCGAAGATTAAGAACTAACAAACAAAGAGTTTGTGATGCGGACTATTTCGAGCCTCCGAATAGGATAATAGCTCGAAGTAGTTCGAAGTTGTGTATTGAATAGCTGAGTATTCGATGCCTATTACAGGGTAAGAAGGGGGTATTTATAGGTAAAAACTCTAAGGAAAAGACTTATTTACCGCTCAATTACAACCGACATAGTGGAAACTATTCGGTACCCCGAATAGGGTTAAAATAGTAAAATCTACCCTAAGAGGATAGATAAAGCATACATCTTATCAGTCTTGCTGTTTTCCATTGTAGCTTCGGAGCCTTCGGAGGATACCTTCGAACCATGGATTCGAAGTATCCTTCGGCATGGAAACTTCATGATCTTGGAGATGAACACATGCTTCGATGTTGATGAATTGTCTTTGCCTATTGATCTTAAAATATCCGAGGATGAAGTATTTTCCCCCAACATGATGTATTCTCATTGCTTGGTCAAGGTGAAGCTAGAGAACCATGATGACTTTCTAGTCATATAGCGCAAACAGCCGGAATCAATGATCCACTTTTTCTCTTGGCCTCCATCCTTTCCCTACAAAGAACAAGAATATCTCGAGTACTCAGTGTTGGGGTTAGTAACAAAACATTTAGGAATCCAGCACTGAACAACTCGAGAGTCAGGAAAAATAGATGATTGTGTAGGATATGATTCATGATGATAAAAGTGAGGTCTACTTTTAAAGTAAGAGCCTGCAAAGCGACGAGGTCTCCCAAAATGACATGGACCAAAACCACTAACACGTGGTCTAGCATCATATGAAGCATGATGTAAACCACGATGGGCAAAGTCACTCATGTAACCATGGGGAGCCTCAAAATTAGAATGAAAGCGATAATCACACTCATCCGTACCTAAAGATGTGTAATACATGTCGTGAAAGTTCATCGCTTGAGCACAACGTTCATCCTTGACCTACTCACTGACAATTGGAGCAATGATAAACTTTCTTAGGAGTAGGTGAATAGGTTTCAGGTGCAAATCTCACAGTTTTTCTAGGTTTCTGCTTAGAGCCTATCTTTGGTGGTGGTATAGTTTTCTCTGTAGGTTGGGTAGGATTCTTGGCTTTTTGAGTAGTGTCTAACTGGGTCTCTCTTTCTCAAGGGTAGTAGGAGGAGTGAACATAGTTTTGCTTAGAGTATTTGGTGTGGTTCTCTCATAACCCAACCCTAGAGCTAACCTTGCCCTGTCAGCACACATTTTTGTTTTAGCCAAAAGCAAATCCATTTTACCCTTCCCTTCGGTACACTTATCCACCATGGAAAGAAGATAATAATTCTCACACTAAGTTTTTCGACTTGCTCTCTAGCAAAGTTGAGTTGGTCCTTAATGGTGATGCAGGTGGAACTTGTCGACTGCACATCCTTAGAACACTCCGCACTCTCCAATCTAGCCTTGAGTTCATCAACATGCTTATCCCTCAAATTAATACTTTCAACAAGTAAAGGACAATTCATTCATTCATTGATGACAACAGGACTAGACTCCACATCCAAAAGATGTTTCTGAACAATTTCAAGTTTTTCAAGATTTTGAGCATGAATCAGACACAGCTGAGAAAGTTCATTCATAACAACAAGACTCACATTCAGCATTTTCAGACTTAGACTTCAACATGACAAGTTCAGTGGAAAGAGATTCAAGTTTGAATTTTAGTTCCTTTCGTTCTTTAGCAGCAAGTTTAAGTAATCTATCCCGAGAGATGACAACATTATGTAATTCATCATTTTGTACAAGAAGCTAGTAACGGGATAGGCTTACCTCAGATGAGTCTAGCTCATTGCTGCTATGAATGTCGTCGGCGATGAAGCAGAGGCCAGTGAAGTCTTTTGTCTTCTTCTCCTTCTTTTCTTCATTCTTTGATGGCTCCTCCTCATCCGAGCTTGGCTCCGCACTTGATGTACTGTCGACGTCGCTGAGGGCGGCCACAAAAGCTCTGGCTACTTTTTTAGCCACTTTTCCATGGTTTCATTTGAAGAATGGTTTCTTGTCTCTTTTCAGGTGTTTGTGCTCATTTTCATTCTTCATTTTTAGTTTGGGGAAATTGGCATCTACAGATTCACCAGGGCCTTGCACAAACATTTGATATTCTTCATTATATGTGCTTTGGCGCCTAGCCTTAATCTGAGTAGTGCCCTCTTGAAAAGTTTTTAAAGTAGTCCAAATCTCACGTGTAGTTCGTAGTTGCTGGACCATATCAAACTCATTGCGACTCAGACTGATGAACAATATGTTTCTTGCCTTGCTATTACATACTGAAAGATAGCAGATAGCTTTTTGAATACACCCAAGTACTCTATTTGTTATCTAATCTTGATGACTCAAACAATTACTCAGTGATGAAAGTATCAACAGAGAACACTTCACATGTAAACAAATCCATAAAGTTTTCCTCAAGAACATCAAAACTGAAAGACATGAAATCTCATGCTAAAATCAGACCATTGTCCATGGTAGAATGATTAGGCACTGAACAAGGAACTATGGTCATGTTGGCAATCAAATACTTAAAAATAGTAGATAAAAATCGCAACAAAAAGTTCTCTGTACCCGTCCCTGACTGCTCATGCCAGAACAATTCTCAGCAATATTAGAAGTCTAGGATGGTAGCATTGAATTAATTCACAGTAGTAAAAACTTTCAGCAGCAATAGACCATAGAAGAAAAGCTTCAAGAACCACAGACAAAACCATTGAACAGGAACTGCAACAGTATCTTTGTGCGGTGGCCACCGCTGTAGCTTCAGGGATGTAGAGCAGGCTCGTGGCGCTATTCTGTTCCATGCAATGGCCGGTGGAAAGCTCAAGGCGCTGTGATGCGTCCAGTACTACGCCACAAGTGATTAGCTCTAGCGACAACTTCAATTGTGCTATGGACGATGCACAGGAATACTCCAAGGAATTGGAAGTAAGAAAAGCACCAGATGAATAGAAGTAAACTTCAAAGAGCCATGCACCGAAAAAACAAAGAAACAACAAACAAAATTTCAACAAAGTTTCACAGCTGAATCAATAAGCAAAGATAAACATGTTTTCTCGAAGAGATCAGAGCATGGCGGCGCAGTGAATCATCCGGGATGGCACTTTTGTGCTGGTGACAAAACTCCAGTAGTACTCTGGATGATGCACTGTAGCGCTTCGATTAAAATCCTGAAAAACACATTGTTGCGTGTCCGAGACAACAATTGCGATGGCTCAGATTCTGTAGCAAAACCAGGGGAAAATGTTGTGCTTTGCTATGAAAAAATGAATAGCATGTTCGCATGAAATAAGAGACAAAACACTTAAACCGATACTACAAAATAGTACACATCAAAGAAGAAAGCAGCAAAAATGGAAGGGCAAAGATGAATAAAATTTCTGGTTAGTAGCCCCAAAAGCTAAGCCCTAACCCTTAGGCATGGGGTTCTTTATATAGGAAAGCCCATCAAGGTATTTCCTAAAATGCCATTAGGGTTAAAAGACCAAGTATTTACCTAATTGCCATTATGTATTTTCAGAATTATTAATTCTGAAAAATACACAAATGTATCCTGCTAATTTATTACATCATTGACCCTATTCTTTTAATATATTTTTAGAATTAAAAATTCTGAAAAATACTAAAAGATTACACTTAATCTAGACTACTAAACAGAAAAATAAACTCCTATTTATTGGAATTTAAAAACATTTTCTGATATGACAGTTTTCAGCCAAAACCGACAAAGCTTCCCAGATCTTCGACATGTCATGCCTCATCTCCATGTGTACGCTTGAGATCACCTTTAACTTCTTCTGGCATCCTCGACCATCTGGCATCAGACTCCCTGTCTAACCTTGATCACCCACCATCGATAGTTGACAAGCATCTCAACCGTGCACATACGAGACAAGCAAAACACGCAACTCCATGCAACCTATACCATGACTCACACAACCAACCAAAATAGTTAGACAATCTTGTCAATCACTAATTATCAAGATAAAACCATACTGAATGCCTCACTTGGTTTCTCAATCTCCCCCTTGATGAGTACATTGACAACTCCAGATAAAAAGAAGTAAGATACAAGTCACTTGATAAAAGTTGTCGGTAAAACGGAAAGCAAACTCAGAAGCAAGCAAAAATAGGATCAAAAGTCTATGAATTCTCCCCCTTTGGCAATGCATCCATCAAGATAGCAACATGAGATGTGAGGATGAAGTGTAAATGCAAGATTCTGGAATATGATTAAGTCGAATTACAGTACAAAACAAACATTTTTCCTTGAATAATGTCCAAAAGTATTGTGTGACCAACGCAGATGAATACAATCCAAGTAACAACATGAGCAAGCATTTTCAAGTTTTAGCAAATAAAAACATCACTACTCAGACTAGCATACTATAGATGGCAAGACAAGAGATGCAAAAGCTAACAAATACTAATCAGATAAGCATATCCCACTACAAGGAGCTTCAGCAAACTTGATATGCAATGAGTTCAAACTTTTTGATGTTTTTTTATTATTTTTCATTTTTTGCCAGGGGTTATTAATTGCATGTAAAAACTTTCGGTAGCAACAAACCATAGAAGAAAAGCTTCAAGAACCAGAGACAAAACCAGTGAACAGGAACTACAATAGTACCTTTTTGTGGTGGCCACTGCTATAGCTTCAGGGATGTATAGTCGTGGCGTTATTCTGTTCCAAACAATGGCCGGTGGAAAGCTCCAGGCGCTGTGCTTCGTCTAGGACTACGCCAAAAGTGATTAGCTCTAGCGACACCTCGAATAGTGCTCTACATGATGCACAGTAATACTCCAAAGAATCGGAAATAAGAAAAGCACCGGATGAATAGCAGTAAACTTCAAAGAGCCATGAACCGAAAAAACAAAGAAACAAAAAACAGAATTTCAACAAAGTTTCATTATCGAATCAATCAGCAGAGATAAATGTGTTTTCTGGAAGAGATCAGAGCCTGGCGGTGCAGTGATGCATCTGAGATGGCACCTTGGCGCTGGCGACAAAACTCCAGTAGTACTCTGGACGATGCACAGTAGCGCTTCGATTAAAATCCTGAAAAAGGCATTGTTGCGTGTCCGAGACAGCAATTGCGATGGCTTGGATTCTATAGCAAAACCAGGGAAAAACGTTGGGCTTTGCTACGACAAAATGAACAGCATGTTCACATGAAATCAGAGACAAAACACTTAAACCAATACTACAGAAAGAGTGCACATCAAAGAAAAAAGCACCAAAAATGGAAGAGCAAAGATGAATAAAATTTCTGGTCAGTAGCCCCCAAAAGTTCAGCCCTAACCCTTAAGCATGGGGTCCTTTATATAGGCAAGCCATTAAGGTATTCCCCAAAATGCCATTAGGGTTAAAAGACCAAGTATTTACCTAATTGCAATTAATTATTTTTAGAATTATTAATTCTGAAAAATACACAAATATATACTCATTATTTATTACTTCATTAACCCTATTCTTTTAATATTTTTTTCAAAATTAAAAATTCCGAAAAATACTAAAAGATTACACTTAATGTAGAGTACTAAACAGAAAAATAAACTCCTATTTATTGGAATTAAAAACATTTTCTGATGTGATGGTTTGCAGCCAAAACCGACAAAGCCTCCCAGATCTTCGACATGTGTCATCAGTCCGCGAACTCGACTGCCAGCAAGTCTACCCGCTCTCGATCCCTCGAGCCACCTCGTCACTTGCACTGGCTTCTCTTTCGCTGACTTGATCAACATGTCGTCTCGATTATCTGTTCGTCCATGACTTTCCTCATCTCCATGCGTACGCCTAAGATCACCTTCAATTTCTTCTGGCATCCTCGACCATTTGGCATCAGACTCCCTATCTGACCTCGATCATCCTCAATCGATAGTGGACAAGCATCTCAGCCCTGCACACATGAGACAAGTAAAACACGCAATTCCTTGCAACCCATACCATGACTCACACAACCAACCAAAATAGCCAGACAATCTTGTCAATAACTCATCATCAAGATAAAACAAATG